>PVKS010027370.1:0-27561 GCA_004027875.1 Aplodontia rufa
AAATTTCTGTATATCAACAAATACTTGTCTATACTATCACCTATAAATAATAGACAAAAAAGCACTCGACTGGTTGAACCTACCATATTTAACTAATTTCCTATTCTAAATATTTAGATTGTTTTTTTTTAAGAGAGGGACTGTGGGGGGGGAGAAAGAGAGGGAGAGAGAGAATTAATTTTATTTAGTTTTTCATGTGGTTTTCGTTGCTCCAACATTCCACTGTGTATGTGGTGCTGGGGTTCAAACCCGCATCCTCACATATGCCAGGCAAGCGCCCTAATTGCTTAATATCATAAGCAATATCTCAATATCCTGGAGCTTTCCTGATGTACTTCTAACAGCAATTAATAAACTATTAGTAACATTTAATTAATAATGGCACAATAAAACTTATTAAGGAGTTTCTTAACTTTTTATTTAATAACTTCATAAGCATAATAAACTTCATAAGTTTATTTAATAACTTTTAAGTCTGATTGCTTATAATCTAAAAGTGTGCTGTGACAATTCTATGGAAGTTAGAAATGCATATAAAAAAGAGATTTTGCATTGCTTCTTCATTTCCAAAGCAGCATTATTATTTATTCCTAATAAAAATCCAAAATAAAGCACACAGTTCATGCCAAGACCACTCTGACGCACTGTGGTTCATTTGATCAGGCTATAAATGTGCCCCCAGGTCTGGTGGCAAGGACATGGACAGGAAAGCAAACCCTGGGCCCCAGGAAGAAAAATATCTCAAATGCTAAAGAACTGTCTCCTGATTTTAAGGATACAATTGAATTCTACCATTTTCCTATTTTCCAAAATTTTAAACATTATTTGATTTTCAATTTTAAACTCACCTTACATAAAAGTAGCCACTTATAAGTAAAAAAAAATTCAGTGCATTTGGAATACTCAAAATGCTGTGGGACACCACGTCTACCCAGTTCCAGAACATTTTCACCAGCTGGAAGGAGACCCCCCCGCCGGGAAGCAGTTTTATTGTTGCTTTTCCATATAAGAACTGAAGAATTTCACGTTTTTCTACTAACCTTATTTTTTTAACTTGTAGTACTGGAGATTGAACCCAGAGCCTCACACATGCTAGGAAAGTGCTCTACCACTGAACTACACTCCCAGAGCTTTTTATTTGTTGAGACAGGGTCTCACTAATTTGCCCAGACTGGCCTCAAACTTGTGATCCTCCTGCCTTTGCCTCCTAAGTAACTGGGATTATAGGTGTATGCAACCACATCTGGCTATATTAACTTTTTAACAGTATCTAAGATACAGAATGCAAAACAGAAATGGATTTTTTCCTACCCATTTTCACTCTTTTTTCTTATTTTAATCATACTGATAATAAAAACTTTTGGTGCCATTTGAATCTGTCATCTCTGCCCACTTTGTCCCATCCTACAATAAACTCCTGGTGGCACGTGCAGCCCACAATGAATGAAGGTAGAGCAGGCAATACAGGCTCAATCAAGAACTCAGCAACCAGAGGGTCACCATCAGTTCTGTCCAGTCCAGGGCTCCAATGTCATTGCTTATAAAATGCTTCAAGTTGTTTTAATCATCTTCTCGTTGGTGACACATATGCATCTTACTACATGATATAGAGTCTTAGAACTAAGGTTAATTTATGTTATTATTTATTTATTTATTTGTGTTCTGGTCCAAAGACGTTAAGTGGCATTCCCAGGAAATAAAACTAATGAGCAATTAGGAGCAATCCCAAACCTGCGCATGCATTTAAAATCCAAACACTGTGTTTAAACCAAACTAAAGATATTCACACATACAAAAGCATTATCAACACCTATTCACCATCTAATCCTTGTGACTTACATATTAAAATCATGATCAAAACATTCATATTGGTAATTGTATAGGATAAATCACTCTTTTCAAATTAAAATCATTTTTACCAAAGTATTCCTAAAGATCGAATAACCTTAGGTCCTTCAATCAATGAATACTTATTGGACATTTTCAATGTCAAAGTACTAGAACAGAAATTCCATAAAAGATTAAAGGAACTTAAGAAATTTCCTGAATGCTCCAAGAATCCCATGAATGTCATAAAATGTAAATGACAGACTGACAAATGAATACAGATTATATAATTGTGCACTGGGGTGCAAATAATCAGAACTTTTGGGAACTTCTATACACTGGTCCTGATCTGACATTCATCATGGGAGACAAAACATCATTAAGGCCCTCCAGTGAAAGCAGGGACTCATGGAGGTCATGTGATCAACAGAGTCTTAGCTCAGGACAAACTCACAGTAGGTCCATGAGCCCATCCTATGGTTACTTCCCCAGTTCTGGCAGGCATACTTGGAATAACATACTCAGCAGCTGGCAGAATCCCCACATTGGTCACCTGAGCTGAGCAGTGAGGACACCCATGGTGGGAAAGGCCAAGTAGAAACCACTAGAACTGCATCTACCCAGAAAACTAGTACACAAACCAATACCACATTCTGGGAGGAATCAAAGATTACTGCCACCATCAAGGATTGAAAGATTCAGGGGTGGCAATTCCCATCACATCCCTTTCACATTCTCACACAATCTGAGAGAATGACAGTGGATTCTCAAAAGCTTAGATAATGACAACTGCAGCCACCGTGCTGGATGTGGCTGCAAAGCCTGAGCAGATCAGCACATCCCCTGGTACCAGATACACAGCTTTTATTGTGGCAAAGGCCTTTTCTCCATCCCTGTCAATCAAGACCACCAGAAGCATTTACTTTCAGCTGGCAGGGTCAGAAACACACCTTCACTGTCGGACCTCAGTGTATGTGAAGCTTTTTTTTTTTTTTCAAGAGAAAGAGAGGGAGCGGGGCAGACAGAATCAATTTATTTTTTTCACCTGGACTTTTGTTTCCCTGACACTTAGTTGTGTACATGGTGCTAGAGTTCAAATCCAGGTCCTTGTGCATGCCAGGCAGGAACTCCAACAGCTAGACCACTGCTCCAACCTGTATGTGAGGCTCTTGATCACCTTTCCCTTTCACAAGCTGTCACAATGGTTCAATATAGTGATGACATTGTGCTGACTGGACCTACTGAGTGGAAAACAGCAACTACTCTGGACCTACTGGTAAGATACTTGTGTATCAGAGGGTGGTAAACAAATCCTAGTAAAATCCCGGGGCCTTCTTCCTCTGAAATTTCTAGGAGTCCAGTCATGTGGGGCATTTTCAGAAACCCCTTCCATGGCTGTGTCTGGCCCCTCCTATCCCAGAGACAGGCACAACACCCAGTGGGCCACTTTGGCTTCTGGGGGCAATACACTTCTCACTTGGATGTGTCACTCCAACCTACTATTAGTCTAAAAGATGCTAGTAGTTAGTGGAACCCAAAACAGAAGACTCTGTAACAGGTCCAGGCTGCCACACAAACTGCTCTGTCACTTGGGCCACATGATCCAGCAGATCCAATGGTACTTTAAGTGGTAGTGGTAGACAAGGATGTAGTATGGAGCCTCCAGCAAGCCCCCATGGGCAAATCACAGCAGAGGATTGTGAAGCAAAACCCTGCCATTCTTGTTGAACAACTATTCTCCTTTCAAGAAACTGGGTTTTAGCAGAGACTGATTTCTTTTTTTTTTTTCTTTTCTTTTTCAAAGAAAGAAGGACAGAGACAGAGAGAGAGAGAATATCAATTTTTATTGAATTTTTCACATGGCTTTCATTGCTCTGACAGTTGTGCACATGGGTGCTGGGGTTTGAAGCCATGTACTCACACATGCCAGGCAAGCACCATAACAGCTGAGCCACTGCTCCAGCCCCAAGACTGAATTCTTAACCATGAGATCCATGCACCCTGAGCTGCCCATCAGAACTGGACATTTTATGAATCCCCAGTCCTAAAAGCTGGATAACACAGCAGCGTTCCATCATCAAACGAAAGTGGTGTGTGTGTGCTCAGGCCTAAGCAGTCCTGAAGGAATAAGTTCATGAAGAAGAAGCCCAACCGCCCATGCGTCCCATTCCTGCCACACTGCCTCTTCTCTCTCAGCCTGCATCTGCCCGCTGACCTCAAAGAGAAGACCTGGCCGTGGTTTGCAGTCTGGAGGATCTGCAGGCACCACCTGAAAGTGGACAGCAGCAGTCCCTGAAGGAAAGAGGTGAAGGGAAATCTTCTAAGTGGGCACAACAATGGTGAGCAAATTCGGTTCTTCATTGTACCTGGAAGGAGAAACGGTGGAATGTGCAACTATGTAACAAGTAAGGGGCTATGGCCAATGGTTTAGATGATCAGAAACTTGGAAGAAATGTAACTGGAAATGGGTAAAAAGAAAATCTGGAATAGACATATATGGACACGCTTCTCTGAATGGGAGGGGAAAAAAGTGAAGGTGTCTGCACCCCATGTAAATGCTCACCAAAGCCTGACCCCAGCAGAGGGGATTCTAATAACCAAGAGGACTTGATAACCCAAAAGGACAGGATGACTGTGGATACCAGTCCGTCTCTTTCCCCATCCAGGGAGGTCATGAACAAAGTGGGCTTAGTGGGTGGGCTCAGCAACATGGACCTCCACTCACCATGCCTGACCTGGCTACAGTCACTGCTGCAGATCCAATCTGCCAGACGTGATGTTTGTCTTCCAGAGCTCCACCCCACTCGTGTGTTTCTTTAAACACTCATGCACACGCGTCTGTCTGTGTTAGGGTGTTATCTACAATAAGCAACAGCTCAGAAAGCTTTCCATACCATTGTCACATCTCCACATTGTATGTGACAGTCACAAAATGTACGCCTTGCTTATGACAAGCCTTCAGAAAATGTTAACTTTAAAAACTTGGTAGAACCAAAGTATTACAAAACTAGAGTCTTTAAAAGACATTACCAGGTGCTGGAGCGGTGGCCTAGCAGTTACAGTGCTTGCCTGGCACGCACAAGGACCCAAGTTCAAACCCCAGCACCATATACACAGCGACGTCCCGGAACAACGAAGACCACATGAAAAACTAAAGAAAACTGATGCACTCTTTCTCTCCCTCCCTCTCTCTCTCTCACTGTCCCTCTTTCTTTAAAAAAAAAAAAATGACATTACCAGCATAGGAATAGGCAGAGAAATCAGTGAGAAGACCAAGGAAGAAAAATCCAGCACTTATTTTTTCTACCTTACTCTGGACCACTTGACTAGACAAGTTTTTTATACTGTATATATATATAGTCCCCACTTAAAAATTATATCAATTAGACCTTGCTATATTCATTTTATAGATAAAAGACTGAGACTTTTATCTATATTAGGGTTGCTTCTACTAAAATACAAAGTTAAAATTCAAACCCCAGGTCTATCTGGCTTGAAAATCTGTGCACCCAAGCCCAGAAACAAACCTTCATGTAACAATTTGCCAAATTAAAAATAGGGTATTTTTTGAAAAGTAGAGAAAAAAACATTCATTCAATTGATGACATGGGACAACAAGGTAATGTGGGGGAAGGGGATAGACAAAAGATAGTTACCTACATAAACTTCAGAGGGAATAAACACATAAGTGCAAACAAAATCATTTAAAAAAAGAAAGGAAAGAAAAAAAGTATTTGTCACATCTCAGGATAAGAAAGAATCTTCTACATACAAAAAGTAGTTAGAGAAACCAAAGAAAGAAAAAGATCAGACAATGTAAAATACAACAATTCTGAAAATCAAAATAAAATTAAAAGCAAAATTAAAAAACATTTATAGAAATCAAATAAAAAGTTGATGTTTTCACAATAAAGAGATCACATAAATCAGTATGAAGAACAAATAGAAAAGGGCAAAAGACATGAACAAATTGTGTAAGCACCTGATGTTTTTGTATCTTTGTGTCTCACAAAGAGGGGAAAGCCAGCCAGTGCCCAGGTAAATACATCTGTAGATGCCGTGCATTTCTAAGAATATCAACTGCACAAAAAACATTATTCATGTGGTTTAAATGCTTGAAAAGTGTGTGGTCTCTAACACACACACACATACGGTGAGAAAAGAGCAGGCTTGGCTTTCTTCTTTGAACTTTCCCTATTTTCCATACTTTCTACAGTGCACATCTATTATTTTTACGTTCAGGAAAGAAGAGAGAAGTTGCTGTTGCTCCTGTTCTTAAGATGCAGAGCTGAGTCTCAGCAACAGCTAAGAGAACGCTGAAGCTACCTCACCTACAGAAAGTGTGTTCTGCACTTGCTCAAACATCCCGCGTTTCCTCAACCATCTACTCTGGTCTTGTACGTTAAAATGGCGATCTCTTATATTTTACTCTGTTCTTTTCTTCTGGATTACAGTTATTAAGAACATGAGAGCAACTGAAAGAGAAGTTTCAACAATTTAAGGGAAGCGAAAGGCTTTCAGCATCCCTGCAGATATCATTGTAGTGCTACACAGGCAGGTTATTCCAGGGCTCCAGGTTGGCTGGGGACTTCCACATTCCACGGCCTACATCACACATTTAATGGAAAGAAGCTGTCTCTGATACATTTGCTTCTGGTCCAATGGCAAGTCGGATGACTGTTATTAAAAGGAGAATATTTGGGGCTGGAGTGGTGGCTTGGTGGTTACAGCGCTTGCCCTCCACGTGCAAGTACGCAAGTTCAAACCCCAGCACCACGTACACAATTGAGTGTTGGAGAAACAAAGGCCAGATGAAAAAATAAAGTTGATTCTCTCTTTTCTCTCTCTCACTCTCTCCCTCTCTCTTTAAAAAAAAAAAAAATTGCGGGGAGAGGACATTTTAGCATTAATCCAAAGGAAGAATCTTTAGTAGGAAAAAGTTACCAGAAACCTTTTACCTTAAAACAGAATGAAGGAATTAAAACACACAGCAAATATTTGTTACTAACTACTCTTCTTGAAGATACTATTTCATAAAAAGTCTTCACTCATTTCAAACTGCTTCTTCATCAGGACTGGGGAATTTGGATCTATACAAAACAACTGAAATGAGGCTTCCCAATTCTGTTACCTGCTTTTGTGTTTCAAAAAGAAAGTATTTAACTACCACATGGTTATCAAATTACATTATCTATAACAAAATAACACCAATAACACCAACAAATTTATATTTTAAAGAACAGAAAGGCTCTTCAGAAAGAATATAGAGAGAAAGGGGCGGAGGCTGTAGCTCAGTGGTAGAGCATTTGCCTATCAGGTTCAAGGTCCTGGGTTCCACCCACCCACCCCGCACTACAGAGGGGAGAAGGGAAAGGAGGGGGGGAAGCAGGGAGAAGGTAGGGGGAGGGAAAGTGGAAAACTCCACAGGCTAAATAACCTATAGAGTCGATTAAGACACAGGTATTTTACATTATGTATATTCCTAAAATTAAGCCTGCAAGGTAGATTTTGTTTATCATCCTAATTAAGAGAATAGGAAACAGAGGTCAGACAATAACTGTGACTTGCCCTGTGTTTTAGTATTTTTTCCTTGTATGACTATAATACCCAACAAGAACAAGTGAGAGGAGGAAAAGCTTATTTTGGTTCACAGTATCAGAGGTCTCAGTCCATAAACAGTCACTCCACTGCTCTAGGCCCCACATGAGGCAAAACATCATGGCAGAAGGATGTAGAGGAAAGAGGCTCAGACATGGCAACCAGGGACAAACTAGTAAACCCAAAGGCACACCACCAGTGACCTGTCTCTTCTAGCCACCTCTACCTGCTTAAAGTCACCACCCAATGGATTCACGTCAGGAGAGGAGGCTGCAGCTCCAATTTCATCTCCGAACACTCTTTCATTGCCTCGCGCATGAGCGCTGGGGGGACACTCGTATGCTAGAAGGTGGACGACCGAAGTTGGATGCAAGTCTACTCCCTTCAAAGCAATGTATCTCACTACCCATATTACAGCAGTCACTGCTGTTTTAAATCACAAAGTTTGTACTTGACAGTGCTTTTCCCCCTTTGAAATGACAAAGGAAACTAACAGAAAACAAACAGAACAGACTCTACGACCTCTGATTTTCAGGTCTTCAATGGAAATTGAAGTCTTCTGACAACCAAAATTTCCTTCCTAAATATTTACATGAAGATGTGTTATCAAAATCATAGTACACTGCTTCTTGAGCAAATAAGAGAGAAAACCCTTTCACAACTAAGTACAGAGAACCCAGTTTTCTGATTTATTAAGGGTCCTAATGATTTACTAGAAAAAGTTGCAAATTATGAATAAAACTAAGAAAAAATCTAAAAATACTGTGTAGTAAGAAATTTAAATGTTAATCATGATTATACTCAGCAATATATACTAACCATGAATCAGGGAGCCATTTAGCCACTGAATATAGTAGTTGTGAGGAAAAGAAAGCAGGATTTCATTGCTGATTATTGAGAAGGGTAAAAGCAAAACAGCCCCAGCTGAAACTGCTAGAGTGAAGGTGCTCAAGAACAACCTGGAAGAGAAAAAAGTCATTGTCACTAGTGATACGAAACCAATGAACACAGAGGCAGCAGCAAAGGAACACAAACTCTAACTTCCTAATCAAAAAGCATTACACACAGATCTCATAACTACACGTACTGTGGAGACAAATGACACACATATGACCCTGGAAGTTAAATTAGATAAACTCTCAAAATCCATAAAAAGATCAGTAAATCTAACAGAGTAGACCTAAAAGATACAGATACTGAATACAAAGTATTTCACACATTTTACAGCAGCGTGCCATTCGTCTTTTAAATGTATTTATTTCATGATTGCATTTAATAGACAACTTTGACAATATATGGTAAAGCAATGCAACTGTCCCAGGAGTAAACAATACTTGTGAAAGAGGTATGAAAAAAATAATTCAAAATGATTATCTTGGCTGGGCATGGTAGTACAGGTCTGTAATCCCAGTAAGTCAAGGGGCTAAGACAGGAGGATCACATGTTCAAGGCCAGTTTCAGGACTCAGTGAGACATAAGTGGTAAAGTGCCCCTGAATTCAATTCTCAATACCAAACAATTTAAAAATAAAATATTTCATGACAAGGAAGGAGAAATGCTAGCTACCTTGATCTGAACAATGTAGACTATATACATGTGCTGAAATAGCACACTGAATCTCATTAATATGTACCATCAGTATACATTAATCAAAAAAAGAACCACAAATGCTCAAGAATAAGAAAAAAACACACTCATTCTTCTATCGTACAAACAAATTAAATTACACATTGATACCTATTTAATCATTTTTATTTACAAAAAAATTAATATAAAAAACGAAATGGCTACTTCAGAGAGAAAATGCTATTGGCCTGATATCACTTCAACTGAGTAAAGGTTAAATAAATTATAGTACTCAACAGTAGGAATTAGGTAACATACTACTAAATATTTAAAATTCTACTTTGGCCAGCAGTGGTGGCACATGCCCATAATCCCAGGGACTGGGGAGGTTGAGGCAGGAGGATTCCAAGTTCCAGGGCAGCCTCAGCACCTTAGCAAGACCCTGTTTCAAAATAATTTTTTTTAAAAAGGGTTGGGAATGTTGCTCAGTAGCTAAGCAACACTAGGTTCAATCCCCTATATCAAATAAATAAATAAAAGCACTATGTTGTCACTTTTTTTAAAAAAATATATTTTAATATAAAATTATCTAAAATAAACTAATTCAACAAAATAAATAGAAGAAAATCATGGACAATAAATATAAACCATGTTCTCCCTCACCCCACAAAATGCACATGTACAGTCAAGAAAGCAGCACACTGTACACTCCCAGAAGACCCAAGGGGCTTCCACGTTCTCATTCATTCCTGCAGTGTTGAACTTTTTATAACAAACACCTAATTTTTAGAAAGATTGTTTAAAAGAGAGAGGGACAGTGAGAGAAAGAGAGAATCCATTTTATTTAGTTCTTCATGTGGCTCTCATTGCTTCGATACTTCATTGTGTATGCAGTGCTAAGGTTTGAACTCATGTCATTGTGCATGGCAGGCAAGCGCCGTAACCGCTAAGCCACCACTCCAGCCCCTGAGAAAGATTTTTAGAAGAACAAAATGGCAAAGGAAAAGTAAACCTTGCTAACATTCAAGATAGAATCTTAATCTCTTACACTGAAGTTACCAGTTGGAACAATGTAAAAATGACTATAAGAAAATATTTAAGGCTGGGGATGTGGCTCAGTGGTAGAGCACATGCCGGACAGGCATGAGGTCCTTGGTTTGATCCCCAGCACCACAAAAGGAAGGAAGGAAGGAAGGAAGGAAGGAAGGAAGGAAGGAAGGAAGGAAGGAAGGAAGGAGACAGGAAGGAAGGAAGGAAGGAAGGAAGAAGACAGGAAGGAAGGAAGGAAGGAAGGAAGGAAGGAAGGAAGGAAGGAAGGAAGGAGACAGGAAGGAAGGAAGGAAGGAAATATTTTAAAAAGCAGTGGGGAGATTCAGGCTAAATGCTCAAACTACATACTGAAGTAACTTTGAGGCCAGTGCCATCTTGTGGCCACAAACAGAAGTACGCTCCTACTTAAAGTGCCCAGAAAACCTGCTGTGTTCAATAAATCTATGATAAAAATCTCAAATGTGGACCACATGACATATATCAACATGTAATTCAGATCAGACACGGAAGAAATGGCATGCACTGGTTCTGCTGGGCAGACAGCATGTGTCCTGAGAGATCACTCTGGACGAGTCCTCATCTCAGGGTGGACGGAAGCTCCAGGGGTGATCCCAAACCTCTCCAGGTGAGGATATTGTCCCAGCTGCCATTATGCCTTGCAAGACCAAACTAAAATCAAAGCCAGGTTCTCCATGACCTGCTCTACCGATGTACTCTTCAGGCTCACCTCACCAGGACACACTTGAACACATTTACGACTTCTCTACCCTCCTCGTTTCCTACACATCAAACTGGACTGTCAGGCTTCTCCCTACAGTACACTCCACACACTCTCATTGCAAACACACTCACATGTCATCTGCCCTGAGAAGCATTCCTCATCTCACTCCCCTGTGTAAAATTAGCTCCTCTCTCCTCTTGGCTTCTGTAACACTTAGATCATTCACCAGGCTAACATAAAGGCTAAGGTAGTTTTCAAACCAAAAACTGGAAGCAGTGATCTGACAAAAAGAGTCAGCTCACACAGCAAACTGACAATTATTTAAAGTCACAGATGACCCAGAATTCCTGAACATATGATCATCCTAACTATAATACTTGCTCTTTGAACAAAAACTACAAAAACCTATTATACCTTAATTGTTGTAATTAGCCCTGGAGATAATGAAAAGATCAGAAAATCACCCCTGCTGCCCTAAGAGCTATAAGAAAAGTTATTCATAAAAGGTTCATGTGACAGCTAAAAGCTAGAAAGAAGTGTCCTTAAAGGAAGATCCTGCACTGAAAAAGCACAGCAGACCACTGACACATAATTACAGAAAAGTGGTCTTTCAGAATTTAAGAGCAGTTTCAGAAATGTCATTCTCAAATGCAGCAGAATTTTAAAAAAATCATGTCTTCAGAGTGATGCATCTATTGTGATTGTAGTGGTGATAAGACCCCTATTTTCCCAAGTATTTCCTTAATCCCACCAGAAAGGCAGAACCTTTCCTCCTCCCTACTGGGTGGTAAGGGTCTACACTGAGATGGTGCAGGTCGCTGGGGTAGCGAAAGCCCCCGTCCACAGATCACACTGCAGAACGTCTCTGTGCAGCAATGATAAGTTCAAACAGAAGATCACCTTTACCTGAACATGCCACGAAGCTTTAACCTACTTTCAATCGGCAAACAAAAGCCAAGACTTGTTCTTGGGTCTCTCATGCCCTGTTCTGACCACATCTTCAGATCTTCAGGCCCTTTCCAAACCTTTCACCAAGGTCCTGCAGTCCCTCATTCCTGGAAAATACCAGTCTTCTCTTTGAGAATGGAGACAGAAGGGTCAACTCCCCCCACACTTACTGTTATAGTTTGGATATTAGGTATCCCCCAAAAGCTCCTGAATTAATTCAGGAATGTGAAATGTGTGGATTACAGGAGCTGTGACCTAATCAGTCCATCTGAGTTTGAATGGACTAACTGGGTGATACCTCCAGGCAGGTAGGGTGTGGCTGGAGGAGGTGGGTCACAGGAGGCTTCCCTGAAGGGTGCACCTTCCTTCCCTGCAACCACACACTCTCCCTATCCCTCTCCTTGCTGCCTTGAAGGGAGTGGCTTCCCTCTACCACACCCTTCCCTCATGAGTTCTGCCCCATCTTGTACCACACCAATGTAGCCAGCCATCTGTGGACTGAGAGCTCTGAAACCATGACCCCCAAATAAGCCTTTCCTCCTCTAAACTGTTCCCATTTGTAGAGCTGCCAGTGGACATAACTATTCTCCCTGATGCTGCCTCCATGGGCCTTTGGTCTCCTCAGTCACACGCTCTTAACCTTCCACGTCACCTTCTCCTCTAGCTCCTGACCCTCAGGCTTCTCAGGAGGGACTCACACACTGCGTCTGCACTTCCACATCTGTTTGCTGCTTAACCTACCGCAGCACCACATTTGTTAGTCAGCTTTTTGTTGCTGTGACTAAAAGACCTCACAAGAACATCTTGGGAGGAAAGATGCATTTTAGCTCACTGTTACAGAGGTATCAGGGCACAGAAGACTGACTCCACCGCTCTGGCCCAAAATGAGGCAGCACATCATGGCAGAAGGGCAAGGCAGAGGATCGCTGCTCCCCTCAAGGCAGCTGGAAGCAGAGAGTAAGCAAGAGAGAAAAAGGCCTAGGGTCAGACATAATCCCCAAGGGCATGCCCCTAGTGACCTATTTCCTCCAACCATGCCCCACCTGCCTGCAGTTTCAGCAACCTCCCAGTAGTCCACTCGAATTATTTATCCATCAAATGGAGTGCTATGGATTGAATGTGAGGCATCCCCCAAAATTTCCCATTTGACAATCCAGGAAGGCTGACCTGAAATGGTTGAGTTATGAGCCTTAACCCAATCAGTAGGGACTAACTGCTAACTGCAGGCTGCTAGGGTGTGGCTGGAGGACGTGAATCACTGGGGCAGCCTTTAGGGTATATATTCTGTATCTGGTGCGTGGAGTCTCTCTGCTCTATGATGCCTCGACCCATTTCCCTCCACCACACCCTCCACCATGATGTTCAGCCTCACCTTGAGCCCCAAGGAAAGGAGCCAGTCATCTTTAGACTAAGACCTCTGAAACTGTGAGCCCCCAGAACGAACTCTTCCTCCTAAAACTGTTCTTGTTGGGTGACCAAAACATGGAGTAACCCACTGATAAGGTCAACACCCTCACAATCCAACACTTTCCTAAAACCTGTGCCTCGGGACATTGCTGCATCAGAGATCGAATCTCTAACACATGCGCTGCTGGAGGATACCAGATCCAAACCACAGCAAAACAGTAGTGGAAGGTTCTGCCTGGGTTCAAATCCAATCTGAACCTGACCTGTGATATTTAAAGTTGTAAGCACTATTTCCTTCCTGAAATCCTTTCCCAAAATTCTGCAATGCTTCCTCCTTCATGAATGTGCACTGTCAGACTCCATTCACCTATAACATATTGATGGTGTCCCAGAATCCCATTTAAGTCTGTGTCTGGCTCATCAATAAATGTGTGCTGCAGGAGTAGTGAGGCCCCCATCTCTCACTCTACATCAGTGGTCCTTAACCAGTGATTCTGATTCCAGAAGAATCATGGAGTACCCAGCAGAGAATCAGGACCACACAGCCTATACCCAGCAGTAGCATCAAGTCCAGCCAGGGGGTAACCAGCAGTAACACAAGGACCACCAGGAAGTAACCAGAAGCACCATCAGGACCACATATCCCAGTGAGTCTTTCCTTGACACTCATTCACTAGACAGATACTTATGAGTGCTGAAGTCCTGTGCCAGGAGTGTTCTAGGCACTCTAGAACAGGGAATAAAACAACCAAACATTCCTACCTTCACAGAACCTATAATCCAGTGGTAAAGTCAAACAGTAAACAATAAGATATTAAATATGAAGCTACATAACATTAAAATCATAGATGCCACAGAAAATAAAATAAGGAAAAGAGAACAGAAACTTAGGAAGAGGACAGACAAGTTTCATTATTAAATATGGCAGTCAGTGTAGCGATAAAAGCTACAGTGAGATTTAGCAAGGTGCAGTGGTGCACACCTGTAATCCCAATGGCACAGGAGGCTGAGACAGGAGGATCACAAGCTTGAGGCCAGCCTCAGCAACTTAGTGAGCAGTGAGAACTTGTCTCAAAATAAAAAGGGCTGTTGTATGGCTCAGTGGTTAAGCACCCCTGCGTTCAATCCCCAGTACCAGAAAAAAAAAGATGAGATTTAGGGGAAAAGCAAAGCAAAACAAAAATGGAAGGGGAGTGAAAGCTCAGAGGGACAGCTGACAACAAAGGCACTGTGGGAAACACAGCTGTGGAATCCCTAAGTGCAGTATGCCAGCCTTTCCAGGAAGGCACAAGATGCAGTTCATGGCATGGCTGACCTTGGTAATGGGGAAGGGTGGCTGCCATGGGGAAGGACTCGGGCCGTCTGAGCACTGTTGCTCCACTACTGCAGAGGGCTGAGCAAAGGGGGCACGGCCTGGCTGATGTTCTGACCAGAGGCAAGGACAAAAGCAAGGACACTCTGTGGCAGCAGTGAGGTCCTGGAGACAGAACAGTCAGGACACCTGCCATGGAGCTCAAGAGAGGGAGAGAAGTCAAGGGTGACTCTGGGGCTTTGGCGCTGAACTGGAAACTTGCAGCTGAGGTCGCCTGAGATGCACACGGCAGCAGTCAGAGCAAGCTGAAGAGCAAATGAGGAATTCAGCCGTGGACACATGGAGTTTGACGTGTCCACCAGGAAGGACTATCACAGAAGTGTCCGTGCTTCTTTCCGCAGACTATCAGGTAGCTGAGCATTGCTATCTGTCCCTTTCCTAACCCTGTTCTCTGTAATGACAGAGGGTGGTGTCTGTGAAGTTACTCTTTCCTTTAATTAATATTTGGTGTGAAGGTAAGTTTAAAATTAGGAAAATATCCTGTTCTTGTCAAACTTTTAATTCATATACTGACTCCTGTACCATACTTAGTGGATTAGGATCCACCACAGTAATGACTGATGTTATTGCTTGAATTGTGTCTGCCTTGGCGTGAGAACCCTTAAAGGACTCTGTTTCCTTCAACACATGCCCATCACTCTTTGGGCACTTGCTTGCTTCTGTACAATAAGATGCACAGATTAACCTGGGCCTTTCCCAGCCGTAGTCTGGGACTAACCCTCCCTCCCAGATCCTGCTCTGCTCAGTGGAAGCTGTCTCTGGGCATCCTAGATGTGCTCACTGCTCCTGGGAAGGGGGGCAGACAGAGCTAGCAAGGCAGTGCGCACAGAGCACACCCATACGTACACAAAGACCCACATTCGCATCTATATTTAGCTCCCAGCTCTCCAGATGTTGAAAGTATGACTTCACACTGATACCGCCAATTCAGTGCAACAACTCAGTCATTTGTTTTTATTTTCTCCTTTTCCTCTGACTGTTCTTGGTTTCCGTTTTCTTTGAATAATCGAGCCTTGCCACCACACATGACCAATCCCTATCACAGGAGCCCCAACCTACACAGGTCAGCGCCCTCCTGTTCAGGAAGCACCCCACTATAGACTCCGCCACACAGATACCTTCTTCACCCTTGGATTCTACCACCCCAGCCAGACTTCCCAAGGACAGACACCATCCTCCGCCTCCTAAGGCACTGATCCTCCCAGAAGCCTTCCCCACCCAGCGCACTTGATCTGCGTGGGTACCACCCTTTCCCCTGGGCTCTAACACACCAGCCAGGCTTCCCTCTAGCACACACATCCTTCTCATCCTTTCCAGGCTCACAGATAGTCAAAAGCAGTATCACCAACCAGGCACTGAATTTTTGGATCAACTACTTTAATTCAACTCAAATCAAATACCTAGCTGAGAACAGCTCTCCCAAATGCACTTCGGGGTTATGAAAGGCAGACAGAGTTAATTTAGGGTCATGAGTAAACACAAACAGTATAGAACGAAGAAGGCAATTTAGCAGAACAGAACTGAAGATTGTTTCTACAAGGAGTCAAGAAAGCCAAACCAGGGGCTGGTGTGGTGGCTCAGCAGTTACAGGCGCTTGTACGGCATGCACAAGTACATGGGTTCAAACCCCAGCACCCACGTACACAACTAAGTGTTGGAGCATCGAAAGCCATGTGAAAAACTCAATAAAAATTGATTCTCTCTCAAAAAAAAAAAAAGAAAGCCAAACCAGCCGTGGAAAGCCCTCCCAAGTGGACAGAAGGGTGCGACCCTCACCTGTGCTCAAAGCAGCCCAACTCCTTTTTTCTCCTAGCTAAGCTCCTGTCCAGTGTCTTCCTGTCCATTCCCCACCTACCACTCCCCACTGCCTTCTGTGGGAGGAGACAAGGCAAGGGAACAGGACAGGGGAAAGGAAGTGACACCAAGCTGCATCAGCTACACAACAAGCAGCCTGGCCTGGGTAATTATTCCCGTGTGTCATTTCACCCCACCACATGGTAAAACGAAGTAGGCAGAGGCCTCTTCCACTAGTGGAGAAAATGTGTCTTCTAGATCCAGTTCATCCTAGGACAACTACAGTCCATGAAAGCCTCGCTTGCACTTTTCACTATCATCCCAGCCTCGCTCTGTACTTTTCAGTCTCTCCATCATCCCAGCCTAGCTCCGCAGTTTTCACTATGATCCCAACCGAGCTCTTCAGTTTTCTCTCTATTGTCCCAGCCTAGCTCCGCAGTTTTCACTATGATCCCAACCGAGCTCTTCAGTTTTCTCTCTATTGTCCCAGCCTAGCTCTGCAGTTTTCACTATGATCCCAACCGAGCTCTTCAGTTTTCTCTCTATTGTCCCAGCCTAGCTCTGCAGTTTTCACTATGATCCCAATCGAGCTCTTCAGTTTTCTCTATCATCCCAGCCTAGCTCTGTATTTTTCAGTCTCTCTATCATCCCAGCCTAGCTCCGCAGTTTTCACTATGATCCCAACCAAGCTCTTCAGTTTTCTCTCTATTGTCCCAGCCTAGCTCTGCAGTTTTCACTATGATCCCAACCGAGCTCTTCAGTTTTCTATCATCCCAGCCTAGCTCTGCAGTTTTCACTATGATCCCAACCGAGCTCTTCAGTTTTCTATCATCCCAGCCTAGCTCTGTATTTTTCAATCTCTCTATTGTCCCAGCCTAGCTCTGCAGTTTTCACTCTCTATGATCCCAACCAAGCTCTTCAGTTTTCTCTCTATGATCCCAACCGAGCTCTTCAGTTTTCACTCTCTCTATGATCCCAACGGAGCTCTTCAGTTTTCTCTCTATCCTCCCAGTCAGCTCTGCAGTTTTCACTCTCTCTATCCTCCCAGTCTAACTCTGCAGTTTTCACTCTATCACAGCGAGAGAGATCGGTGCAGGGAAGGGAGGTGAGCAGGCAGGAGCCGTCCTGCAAAAGCAGGTACTCACACACACCACCACAACACAGAATCCATCCACTGGGAAGCCCTCAGCAATGGCCATATTCTACCAGCTGTCATACTGCAGCAGGCAAGGGAACAGTTTCACAAGGAAAGGGGTCACAGCCACGTCCTCACTAAACACACTCATGGATGAAGGACGAACTGATGTGCTCCCTTTATAAATTATTGATCTCTAGGTGCATTTAAGAACATTAACCAATAAAACCCACAATATGGACTAAATGGTTAGGAAAAAGGCACACACCTTACTTGCCTTCATACTAGAGGGATTTGCCTTCATACTAGAGGGATTCGCATGGAGGAAGACCTGTCCTTTACTCTGTCCATGATTCATGAGAGCTTTTGGAGCTACATGAAGTGAACTGTGGTTTTACAGGAACATTAATTTAGATAAAAATGTTCATAAATGTCATAATGCTGGGAATAAAAAACTAAGACCCCCCCAACCCTGTAAATTTAAAACATCAAGTTTAAGGCCTAAGTTTTAAACCCACAGAACAAGAATTTCTAATGTGAAACTGCAATTGTTTTTATTTCTTATCCAACTTCCCTAGGACATTTGAAATAATTTAAACTGCCAAATCCAGTAAGGCAGAATCTATTCATAGTCATTTTTCATTTATGAATCAAATCAGGCTATTCAAATCTTATCTATTCTTTTATTGAAATGAAATTCACACTATGTGAAATTCAGTTTTAAAGTGAACAATTCAATGGCACTTAGACCATTCTTGTGTTGTACAACCACTACCCCTCTCCAGCTCCAAAACATTTCATCACCACAAAATTAAATGCCATATCCATGTGGCAGTTGCTCCCCCTTAGCCTATACAGACATCAATCTGGTTTGTTTTTGTTTTTTCTTTAAGAGAAAGGGAGAATGAAGTAAGAGAGAGAGAGAATTCACTTTATCTATTTTTCCATCTGGTCTTTGTTTCTCTGACACTTAGTTGTGTATGTGGTGCTAGGGTTCAAACCTGGTTCCTCATGCATGCCAGTCAAGTGCTCCAACCACTGAGCTACTGCTCCAGCCCCCATCAGTCTGGTTCTGATGGATTTATCTTTTCTGTATTTTTCTGATAGATGGAATCACACGCGTGATGACCTTCTGTGCCTGGCACAGTATTTCCAAGGTTCACCCACACGGCAGGAACTATTAGTCCTTCATTTCTTTCTGGCTGAATACTGTTCTGTGCACTGCAGGTGCTGGTACGCAGGTGAATGTGGGAGCACACCTGTTCTCTTTCACTCTTCCCCTTTGCTCACCTTCTCTTCTCCCTCCACACAGATGCATAATCTGATCATAATCATGAATAGACACCTCACAAAACCAAACATCTGCCCCGTACTCTTCAAAAGCATCAAGGGTAGGAAAATCAAAACACTGCTGAACAAGGGTCTTCATTTGAGGGAGACTAACAGGGCATGAAAAATAAATGTAGTGTGTGCTTCTGAAGCAGCTCCTTTCACTAACGATGGACCACCAGGGTCCACCTCCCCGTCACAGAAAGTGACCACTCCACTAACCAGAAAAGCCCTGTTCCCTGTTATTAAGAGAGTCACAATCTTTTCAACAAACAACTCAAACAGCTCAAGTTTTCTTTCTTAAACCCAGTAGTTTTTGTCAAGCTAAAGCCCATTTCCTCATTAAACTTTATGAAGATAAAATTTGGCATCTCCCTAAATAAGCAAATTTTAAATCAGTCATGTATACTTGCTTAAATGTGCTTTTCAAAGATAGAATTAATATTGATAAAGTTGTTGTAATACTTTAGGGAGTTTTTTTCTCTGTATTTCTGCCCAAAAATTAGAATTATTTTCAGAATTTGATTTTAGAAACAGAAACAAAACAGCTGGATTTTAGAATACATACGAAATCCTGTTGACTATGGCATCTTCATCTTCTTGTTCATCTGCAAAAATGTTTAGGTATTAATATCTTCTTATCTTTCAACAAACTGTTTCATTTACTTAAAAATGTAATAAAATCATAAAATTTTAAAAGCAATTACTAAACATAAAAAAGACTTTCAAAGAGCACTGTGTTTATTTCAGCAAAGATCCAAATTTCAATCCCATTAAATCAGGTGCAATGATCTATGATTACAGAATGGAGGGGTATTTTTTTTAAATACTGACTTCATATGTAAATTTAAATTTCCCAAAAATTTTCTCTTCAAGAAAATAAAACTTAGCAGAGCATTAGGATCAGTATGAAGTGTACCATTATATAATATTAAGTGATACTGCTAATGAATGAAATTTTCTGGTTGATAATAGCCAATTAAAGTTTTTACTATAAAATGAGAACCTGTAATCTTAGCACTCACCCAGTTTTCTATAATTTGAGTTTGTCATTAGTAATGGTAATAAAATTCTGTAGGACCATCTTAAACTAACTTGGAAGCCACAGCCTCAAAAATTCAGAGCTATTGTTCACATTACAGACAGAAAAACTTCAGATTTTGTGTCTTTCTGAAGTAACAGATGGCCTTCCCTCTGAAACTCTCCCTTCCCCCTCAGGCCTGCTGGCCATCATCTCCTTGTTCTCCCACATAAACTCACCAGTCAGATGATTAACAACTACAAGAACACAGCCAAACCCTCCTGGAGCCTCCTGCCCAGCGTATACCTAACGTGCTCAAAGACCCCTCTCCTTGGCACTCTGAGCTCCCAGGCACCCACCTCCCTGCGTGTTGGTGATGTATCTGGGCCACTCTGTTAGTCCAGTGTCCATGTCTAATTACAGGCTGTCCAAAATAGCTTTATGACCAGAAGGACCACAAAGTCATAGTTGCAGTTAATTTTTACATGGCTGTGCCCACATCCAGTCAAGCATCAAGTCTTGAGAGATGTTTTAATATCCCCAGACCCACCTTCAATTCTATTCCCAACACTCTATCAAAAAGTCCAGGGTACCCTAAAAATTATCTAAGTCTCTTAATTGTCCTTCTCATATTATTTCCATAAAACAATGCATTTATGTTCACTCTCTCCCCCTTCTTCTGTGCCCACATATATGAAATTATGCCAAAATAACTTTAAAAACAGCTAAGATACTATCTTAGATAGGCAGATCTTCAAAATTTTGACAATTACAGAATCCACAGAGGACTTCAGTGCTTTCAGTCAAGTAACAGTATTAAAGTAATACACAAGAGCAAGAACTACTTATTTCTCTAAAAAGTTTGACAATTTTTAAGTTGATAATATATTAAAGAACCCTTAAAACGAGGAATCCTACTATCAGTCCAGCATTACAGGCTCAAAATATTACAGTTTCTAGAAAACAGCTGAGATTCAGCAGAAGGCAGCAAAGCAATTGCTTAGGGATCTGTGAAACTCTGACATAAAATTCTGTGAATTTAATCTGCACAAAGTCATTTAAAAGAGAGCAAGGGCAGTGCTGGGGCTGTAGCTCAATCATAGAGCACTCGCCTAGCATGCAAGAGGCCCAGTACTGAAAAAAAAAAATTTAAAAAAAAGGAAAAGACATAGTGGTCCCTCTGGCTAAGTAAGGATAATATGGAATAATAAAAGGATAGTACATAATTGAATGCCAAAACTGTTGTGGAGACTATAAGCTCTACAGTGCTTTAGAGAAAGAAAAGACAGTCTAGCAGTCGTAAAAGGAATAGGTAGGACTGAGGAAAATATGCAAAGTCAGAGCCAGTCACATGGAAGCAAATAGCCTCATAAACTCTGGAATTTCCCAGATACTAAACAGCCCAGCACTATTCTTAGCTGGGCGTAAGAACTGTGATAAACAAGGACTCTGGTCTCAGAAGGTGACCCTGGAGTAGTAGTCAAATTCCCGGGAAGGCATTTTTAGTGCTTATTACCAGGCACTACACTTCAACCACAGGCACCTGCAGTACATTCCACACAGCCCGTATACCACGCTGGACCACAGGGCACTGATAAAAGTTCTAACAAAAATGTTTGTACTTGCCTGATTTCCTCTTGTATCTTGTGATGATGAAGTAGGAGACAATGTAGAGAATGGCAAAAAGAAGAAAACATATCTGAAACAAAACAAATTTAACATATCATTTATATTTTTTGCCTTTTTCTTAACTAATATAAGATGCGTCTTTGGCATTTGTAGGAAAAAGGATTTACATTATTTAAAAAGTAAAAATTTAGGATGCTTTGCTAATATAAAACTTTGAAAAAAACACTAATTTATGCGAACTAATCAATTAATCCATTTGATACTATTCCAGGGGATAAAAACCCCAGTGATTTTTCTTTTCATAACTTGATGACATTTTTCAAAATCATGTGGAAACATCAAAAACCAAGTTATTACCAACAAACCTGAAAAACAATGTCAATGAGAGACCATTACACTACTAAATATTAAAACACATTAAAAGTTTCAATGCTATTTAAAACGTGTACTGGCAACCAAAATTCACTGACAAATGAAACATTATATAAAAACAACATAAAAGAGGAATCACCATCACTGCAGGAGAGTTCAGTGAACATGCCACCTATCAAATTAAACAGAAGTCAAAGGATTCTAAAATGTTAAATTAAAATCATACATATGCACTTATACAACATGGTATTTTGAAATATGGACACAGTATAAATGACCCAACTGAGCTAATTAATATATGGATTATCACACATACCTATCATTTTTTGTGATGAGAAGACTTAAATTTTACTCTTGGTGATTTTTAAATACAGTTATTAACTACAATCACCATACTGGACAATACATCTCTTGAACTTATTCCTACCTACTGAAATTTTCTCTGCTTTAACCAATATTTCCTCAATCTTCCAGGCCTCACCCCAGGCCTTGGTAACTGTCATTCTACTCTCTGCTTCTATGAGTTCAAATTTATTAGATTCTACATATAAATGAGATCATCCAGTATTTGTCTTTCCATGCCTGGCTTATTTCACTTAAACGACTATTCTCCAGGTTCATCCATGTTGTTGCAAATAACAGGTTTCCATTCTTTTTAAAGGCTAAATAGTATTCTACCATGTACATACACCATTTTCTCCATCCACTCTTTTGCTGATGGATGCTTAAATTCTTTCTATCACTTAGAATAGTGCTACAATAACATGTGAGTGCAGATGTCTCTTCCACGAGCTTATTTATTTCCTCTGGATATGAACCCGGTGGTGGGACTGGTGGATCATTTGGTAGTCAGTCCTATTTCCAATTTTTTGAGGACTATCCACACTGTGTTCCATAAAGATGGAACAAATTCACGCTCCAACCAATGGTGCGCACAGGTTCCCTTTTCTCCACGTTCTCATCAGCATTTTCATCATTAGTCTTTTTGTAATAACCTTTTTTTTTCTTCTTTAAAGAGAGTGAGAGTAAAAGAAAGGTAGAATCAATTTTATTTATTCTTCCATCTGGCCATTGTTTTTCCAACACTTATTTGTGTATGTGGTGCTGGGGTTTGAACCCATGTCCTTGCGCATGCCAGGCAAGCACGCCAACCACTGAGCCACACTCCAGCCCCAGTAATAACCTTTGTGGATGTGGGGTGCTATTTCATTGTGTTCTTAATTTGCATTTCTCCAATGACTAAGGATCTTGAATAGCCTTCATGTACTCATTGGCTATTTTTTTATATCTTCTTCTGAGAAACATCTAGTTGAATTGTTTGCCCATTTTTCAGTCTGGTTATTTAAGTTTCGTTTCATTTCTGGCAGATATGAGGGAAAGACAGACTACCCAAAACAAAGACAAATCAAGGAATAGAAGAGCTCATTACAATCAAAGATCAAGTAAAAATGAATGTTTTGCAGTTTGTGAACCATAGGGAGGAAAAGACTTTCAGGCAAAATCACTCCAGTGATAATCAAATTCCAGAGAACAGCCTATGCATGGATTTCAGAAGACGAGTTACTATGCATCTGACTGAGAAAGACTTCAGACCTGGATGGTAGACAGCCCATGCAAAATGGCAATCTAGGAACTGACACACTGAAAATGAAGAGGAAGACTATGAGCAATGTGGAAGAACGCAGAAGGCAATGCTGACAGTGACCAAAGAACCGAGACATCCAATGACCACCTGCTCAGAAAGCAGGGCCTGTTAGGAACACTGGTAGGCAGAAGAATGTTAAGAGTCACCACCTCCTCCCCAAACTCTGTGGAGTACAGGAAACGTATCAAAAGGAATGCCAGTTTGGGGGAAGAAATGTTAACAGGGGTATTCTAATACAGAACTAAGGAAAAGGGGGAAATGGCCAACAACATAATGGAAGTCAAAGCAGGGCTGGAAGAAGAATGGAAAGAGGAGTGATAGGCAGGAAAAAAGTAGATTGTAAGATTAGAAAATTGAACTCAGAGAGATTAGATGACAAAAGGAATTGGTATTTATGACAGAGGCTGGCTGAATCCACTGTTTGAACAGTTATTTATTGTGTATTTAATACGGGTCAAGTACTCTTTTAACAACTGGGAATACAAGCCAGAAACAGTGGTACACACCTGTGATCCCAGTGACTCAGAAGGCTGAGGCAGGAGGATCACAAGTTCAAAGCCAGCCTCATTAACTTATCAAGGCCATAAGCACTTAGTAAGACCCTATCTCAAAATAAAAAATAAAAATAAAAACAGGGACTCAATCCCTGGTACCAAAAAAAAAAAAAGTAACTGAGGACACAGCAATGAACAAAGCTGTTACCCTCATGAAGCTCACCATTCAATGGAGAAAATAACAAATAAACAATAAAGAATTAAATTATAGTGTATCAAATAATGATTAGTACAGACTTGAGGAGAACAGGAGATATCAATAGCATTGGGGACATCTGAAGAAAAGGTGTAGGAAAAGACAAAGTAAGACATGCAGACACCTAGGGTTAATGTGTGAGGCACTGCACACAGTAGTGGCCAAGAGTCGCAGGCACCAAAGCTGCAGTGTGTTCAAACAATGAGGGGAAAGAATCAAGAGGTGAGGTTAGAGCCCAGGTCATGCAGGGCTTTGCAGCAATCTTTGCTTCCTAGACATGGTAAGTGAAGTGTTGGTTTTGAACATACATGAGGTGACAACCACTGTAGGATTCTTGCAGAGGGCTGATATGATCAGATGTAGCATAAAGGCTCACTCAAGTTGTCACATAGAAAATAGCTACAAGGGGACAAGGACAGAAGCAGGAGACCAGAAAAGGATCTACTGCATTATCCAGAAGAGCAGTCATTGAGACCTGTGCAGCGGAGGAACTGGGAAGTGGTCAAGCTCTAGACATGTTCTGGAAACATACCTGGCAGGGACCTGCAAGAATCAACACAAGGTTCTTGGCCTAAGAAACTGAACAGACTGAGTTGCCATCCACCAAATCAGAACAATTACAAGAGGTGGGGGGATAAGCTCTGTTGAATCTGAAATACATATTATTTACTCAAGTAAAAAGGCTGAATGAGCAGCTGGATATAAAAATATAAAAATCTGTGCTAAGTAGGGGAAGGAACCAGGCTAGGAAAAAGAAAAATCAGCAGATGGTATTGAAAGTCCTAAGACTAGATGAGATTTCTGCTCTAAGAAGAGAAGTCTGAGAACAGAGCACTGAATCTCTCAAACATTTAGGAGGAATCTGCAAAAGCAAGGGGGTGGTGAACAGGGCTGAACATCTAAAGAGCCACATGAAGGAAAAGGGAATTATCAACAGTGTCAAATGCTGCTGACCCATCAAGCCAGATGAGGACTGAGGACTGACAACTGGGTTTAGCACCCTGGAGAGCACAGAAGACGTTGACAAGAGTTGCTTTTCTGTAGCAATGAAGCAAAATCTTCACTGAAGTAGACAAAGAGTTGGAAATGGCAATGTAAGAGGCAGTTCTCTCAGGGTGTCATCAGGAAGGGCAGCAAGGAAACGTGAAGGGCAGAGCTTTTTTCAAAGGATGAGAATAGTTACAGAAGGTGGAATGAACAGTCCAGGAGAGAGAAAATTACCAAAACAAGACAAAAAAGGAACTGCTAAAGTAACGTGCAAAGTTGAAGGAGTGATAAAACTTATCCATAGCAAAATGGAGGAAGAAGAAGAGAAGGAAACAGAATATCTTAGTTTAATTGCAGATGGGTACATTTGTGCTAGAAGCATAAAAATATTAGGCCTTTGGTTGGCTTCTACTTTCTCAGTGCAATAAAAGAAAGTCTATCAAATCAGAGTTCAACATGGAGAATGGATAGTAGGTACATAAATCACATTAGAGAATACCCAGGAGCTAGAGAAATACAACAGAAACAAGAGACAAGGTGAGCTGAAGTGGCCTTTAAAGTTCCTGGCAAGCCTAAGCCAACATTCTCAGCAACACTTACAGCTGAACTGAAAGCCTAATTCTCAGATGCTGAGGCAGGAGCATGTAGAGATCTCAAGAGGCTAGAGAGCCTTGATGACTCTAACTGACATCTAGTGCCCCTCTCTCCATCCAAGCTCAACATAAAGGCCTGCACTTACAGACTTCTGCCTCTGCACCGCTCATTCACTCCTCTGATCACTAATTTGACTTCACACCAATCAGTCAACTCAAAGGGCCCTGGCAGTGGTCAAATAATGACCTGACAGTCAAATTATTCTTCATAATTTATTTGACCTCTATGCAGCAACTCTGCCAGCAACGTCCCTCCTTCTCCAATTGTTCTCCCAGCCTTCTTCACCAGCATCCTTTCTCCTGTTGGCCTTGAAACATTACTCTTCTCTGTGACTCCTGGGCTCAGCACCCCTTCAACTCTCATTCCACAAGCTCTTCACAGGAAACATCATCTGCTCCCAGTGTTTTAACCTTCAACGCGCAGGAATCCCCTGACCACATTTTGAAAGGCATTGCCTTGGGGCAACAGCAAGAGAAAGTGAAATCATTGCCCATGAAACCTAAGAAGATGGGGGAGAAATGTGAACCCAAGGACAAGCTGATGGGCAAGAGAAGCAAAGATGCCAATCAACTGACTGAGCTCACAGCAGTTGCAGCTGCAATGAAAGCATCTACCCAAGGAATTTGGAAGAGTAGGTTTTGACTTAAGAATGTTTTAGGATATTTAAAGTTAGTGTCTGAAAGTGGAAGACAGTTTCAGAAATTTCAGGGAGTCTGTGCAGAATAGAAAATGAGAAAGCATGAAAATCAAGGAACACAAGGAAATCAAGAAGCCAAAATGCAAGGAAGGAAAGTTAATGGAAAACAATTTAATAGTAGAAGTAAGACTATCAAGTACAATACTATCAAATGTAAGCATTACTCATTTTCAAATAAAATCTATCCACCATAAAAGACTGGGGGAAAACACACAAATACCTATACATCTGTCTATGGCAGAGGTGGGCTAGGAGCAGGTTCCCCTCTAAAAGATCAAGTTCTTCTGGACAGACAGACCCATAGGGACAAGCAGAATGAAAACTAACTGATGATGCTGCCTATTCTCCCTATGCCCAATGGGAAGAAAGATCTAACCAAAAAAAAAAAAAAAACTTCTGGCCTCCACCACTAAAAGTGAGGCACAGCTGGAAATAGTACAAGGGCTGTTCCTGTGGCACTCTGAAGACACTGAGCTTCTCTTAAAGCCAGGGAAGGCACAGCCATGCTACCAGAGCTCACAGAGTATACTGGGTGCCTGTCCTCTGTGCCAGCCAGCCCAGAGAAAGAATGATTCTGCCTTCCAGGGAGCCATATGCCTCTAGTGCTGATTTTGATCAAGAATGGGCAGGCATCTGAGTGCTGAGTGACTCAATCACAAGTAACTCACACTTAATATATATTGTTTAAAAATGGCACTGGAAAAACTAGATATCCATATATAGAGAATGAATTTAGATCATTCTCACCCGGCACAAAAGTCAAATCAAAATGGATCAAAGACTTCAGAATTAGACCAGAAACCCTGCAACTGTTAGAAGAAAAGATAGGATCGACACTCCATCATACTGGTGCAGGCACCGACTTCCTCAGCAAGACCCCTAAAGCTCAAGAAAGAAAACCAAGACTCAATAAGTGGATGCCATCAAATTAAAAAGCTTCTGTACAGCAAAGGAAATGACTAAGAGTGTGAAAAGAGAGTCTGACGACGGGAGAAAACCTTCGCCAGCTTCTCCTCTGACGGGAGGCTAATGCCAACATATATAAACAACTCAAAACAC
>PVKS010027371.1:0-16212 GCA_004027875.1 Aplodontia rufa
CCCTGCTGGCTCTCACTATGACAGTGTAGGTGAATTTGGCCCGGGAGTCGCCAGTCCCAATGAAGGGTTTTGCTCAGCCCTTCTTAGGTCTGGCCACCTTTATGAGCACCTGCGCCTGGATTTACACCCATGGTTTCTGATTTTTACACAAACTTTCATTTGGAATCTGGGAAAAGAAGCAAAAAACTCTTGATATCTTTAGTTGTGTTTATTCAGAAATTGTGACAATGTGTGGTTTGCCAGGGTGACCTCATTACTCTCTACTAGCAGTCGCTGATGATGGGATAATGAGGTTGCTACGAGAGGAACCCAACAATAGCTTCCTGGTGACTACGCTCCCTCATTACTATGTGGGATCCAGAGGAGCTTGTGGGTTGGACAGTTAAGTAGCCCTGGCCTAATGTGTCACCTCCATGCTGTGACTGTACAATTTCATTTTGGTCAAGACATTCTACAATATCAAGGTCAAGACATAGTGTTGGTACTATATGAAATGTGATGGTTTTTAGGAGAAAACTGAACATAAAATGTGGATGTTTTTCTGATAATAAAGTTTATCTGGAACCCAGAGACCAAATCTCTTTTAAATGAAATGTATATTTTTGCCTCTGTTAGTTATTTGTCCTTCTCAAATATCATATTCCAATTACAGTGTAAAATTTTTCCACTTCTAAAAATATTTATAGCATAAGTTCTTGCTGCCCTACCCATATTTCTGTATTCACCTCCTCAGATGTTGTAGGAATTGGCTAACAGCTCATACCAGCACCCTTCTTTTGAAGTTGGCCATTGGATGACAGAAGTACCAGAAGTAAATTAATTGTATAGATGTTAAAGTTACTTTGTACTATTCAGCAAAATAAATCTAGCAAACACTGGATCTCATTTTTATCTTCCTAATCAAGAATGTCTAATGACTCTTACAATATGCTCCAGGTAATTTTCTGTTTGACCCTTCTAATCAATTTCCCATTCTTTCCCATTGCCTTCTTTCTTAGTAAGCTGACTTATTTAGATAATATTAGTAGTCAATTAGTAAGTTTTCAGTCACAGTGGCAAAATACCTGATGTAAGCATTTTAAAGGAGAAAAGGTTTATTTGGGCTCGCAGTTTCAGAGGTTCCAGTTCATTGCCACACGGCCCGGCTGCCTTTGGGCCTGAGTTGAAGCAGTGCATCATTTTGGAGAGTGTATGATAAGGAGGTTGTTCACTTCCTGGCAACCAGGAAGTACAGATACAAAGGCAAAGGGGTTCAGGTATAAGCATCTCCTTCAAGGACACACTCACAAAGACCAAAGTTCCTTCTACTAGGTCCCACTTCCTGAAAATTCTACCACCTTGCAATAGTGCCTCAAGCTGGTACCCAAGAGTATCATCTTTGAGAGACATTTAAGATCTAAACCTTTATGGTGGATGTCATTACCCTGCAGTTTCTGTTAGATGTAGTCAATAAAAGGGAGAAAAAGTAAATGGGAAGATATTTGGCTCCAAAGCTGCCTTCTTGTGTGGTTGTGTCTGCTGACTGCATTCTTCAAACAAAAGTCCCTGCTCCTCTTTGGGTAGCTTTCACTCTAGATTCTTGTCTGGATTCTGGAAATTGCTCCTCTCTTTTTCTGCCATGCTCAGCTATTAGCACTGTTATTAGCCCAAGCTACCCTGCACTGTTCTTTGGTTCCCCTATGCTATTTTACTCATTGGCAAACAATTCCTTTATTAAAACCGTCTAGGATGATTATTATTTAAATGTATTATCTGTTTTTTGCTGGTTTGCTGATTGATAAACAAAACCGTATTCCATTTCTATGAAATTTTAAAAGATAGCTATAAATTATCCCTCAGTTCAACTTTTTCGGTTATATTTGTATTATCAGAGTTGATAGATTTGATTTAGTTCATTAGAAATTAGAACATAAGAAAAATTGCAAACTATAATAAAGCAGCACATACTGGATACAAAATTTTCTTAAAATATCAGGCATTTAAGTCAATAAATCTATCTTTCAGATCAAGAAAAATTCACTCAAAGGCTCAGATAAAGTACTCACCCCAATTCGTCAGTCTCTTGGGTGACTGTGGAGGCAGGATTGGAGGTGATATTTGGAAACAAGTGTTGCGTGGAGAGAGACCTGTTGAGTGGTGATGAGGACAGTGGCAGCAGCAGGGGTGGACTCAGAGAAAACACATTCTACAGTGTTTAAATTGAAGAGTAATAAAATAAGATAGAAGAGGGCGAAAGTCAAAACTTAATGCATGGGTGGTGACTTTAGTCATAAATATTTAAATCCAAGGGAAATTTTTTACTTTATGTGAAAAAAAATGAAAAGAATCCCAATGAGTTCTACTTGAGGACTAACATCATGCTAATTTTTTAGAAAAAATATCATCCACAGAGTGGAAAAGGAGGTGAATTCCAAAATAAGCAGGTCTGGGAATTATGCACACAATATAAAGAACTTGTCCCCCTTTCATTTCTAACATACTATTTGAATGTGTTATGCATTAGTTGCTTTAACTGCCCTTTTTGTTAAATTAGGCAAAAAGGGCATCAGTTATTTCTATTAATGGTAGCAAGAGAAATAAAATAAATTTTTTGTGTTTTTCAAGTTGCTGATCTGAATTTCAGATTTGGTTCAGATGTTTTCATCTAACTACAAAAGGGAACCATCTCTGAGCAGATGAAAACATGGATGTAGAATAGCATGCAAATATTGGGAATATAAAATAATGTTTAGAAACTATTTTTATGAGTTACACATAAATAAATAAGAAACATATGGTCTCTATTTCCCTGGAAATACACTCTAGTTTGAAAATTAAAAAGAAAAAAATAACCATGTTGGCAAAAAAGCCAACAAGAATTTGCCAAAACCCAACAGTTGGAAAAATAGCTTGAAACATTTGAGGAACCCAAACATGGATAAGTTTGCCCTAGTTAGAAGGCCTTTTACGGTCACATGAATGTGGGTAACAGTGAGGAGGTGGGGTAGAAAAACACATGGTGAATAACACATGGCTTGGCATTGTCCCATTCACTCTAACAGAAACTCGGATTAAAATATTCCACAGAACACACCTGACTCCAATATTCACACCAAACAAACTCCAGAATTCCCCAGGTAGTTGACCCAATTTGAAAAGCTTTAACAAGTTAGTATCTCTCCATTGCCTGGCATCTTATCCTGTCAAACACAAATTCTAGTTTTATAATTTACGGTTAAGAGGTTCAGAAAAAACACAAGAATCATCATGAGTAGGAATTCTGTTATGGAAGGAAGATTAAGAGGGTTGTTGATATATCAGAAGTGAAACTCTAAGTGTGTAATTTAAAAAGACTCTAGGGAAAAGCAATGTTGACATCCTTAAGGCACTTTATAAATCTGAGCTAACAGCTCTTGGTACATGCAAATTTGCAAAACAGAGCATTAAAGAGAGAAGTGGTGGTTACTAGAAGCAAACAATAATTGGATAAACTACTGAGAGAACTGAGCAGAAAACTGAGGCCTTTGAGAAAGGCCAAGAATGGTCAAAATCCATCATTCATGCAGCAACTTCATATTCTGAGAAAGAAATGAACTGAATAGATGAGATAGGTAATCAAATCGTGCTAGTTTAAGAATCTGAATTCAAAAATCATATACATTTTTAACTTTCTCTATTCAATGGGATGATTTTCAACTCAAATGTATTTAGGTAAAATTGAAGCCTTAAAATTAGTAGAAAGAGTAGCAAAGAACATTAACTTTTTGACATGTTTCAATGACTAATCCAGATAAATTTTATATTATGGAAACCTGAGTAAAAGTACAGAGGACAAGCAAAATTCCTGTAGGTATATCTTTAGCAATTCATTCAAAATGTGAAAACGAGAAGACAATAATATATTATTTTCATTTTCAAAGTTGCTAAGAGTGTACAATGGAGATTTCAAATTTGGGCGGTAAACTTGAATGAATTAGTCACAGTATTTTAGAATATCAATTTGAAAGTAGTCTACATCTTGAAGAATTAGTGGATTCTATTTCAGTTTGACTTAGAGAAAGATCTCTAGGATAGCCTGTATACAGGAATTGGCTACCCCTATATAACTTCTCATATTCATAATTCTGAGAGAGATGATCAAGAAAGAAAGAGGTGTGGAAAAGATGTGAAATAGTAATTAAGACAGGAGTAAAATGCTTCTAAATTGATCAAGATGGAATTAATCAATCAACCAAGATGAGATAAGCCAAACTCATAACATTTTAAATGAGGAAAGGAAGGAATCAGTTTTAAATGACGGTGTATTTATACCTACTAAATACTCACAACACTATATTAGCCTGTTTCTTGTTTAACCCTGATTCTCTGTACTTAGCTCATGGCATCACGACTATTCATCAAGATCAGGCATTGGAACTGTGCACAGTGGGACTGTTTCAGTGTTGAGGCATGGCATAGCCTTAGGGCAGAAATGATTATGATGACATTATCGAAAGAACTAGCCATAGAATTCAAGCTCCACAGAGAGGCAGGTAGAGTCAAAGAAGAGCTCACAGAGTAGGGCATCATTCATTTATTTACTCAGCATAAATTAAATGATGGGCTACTCTGTGCCAGAATCTGTTCTATCCACTGGTCACAATGGTCAGTTTTGCGTTTTCACTTGACTAGGCTGTTGTTTCCAGGCCCCAGGTATTCAATAAAATAATGATCTGGTGATGCTGTAAAAATATTTTGTCAATGTGATCCAAGTTCATAATTAGTAGCCTCTAAGTAAACAGATCATCCTAGATAATTTTGGTGGCCTCTCTTGTCAGTTTAAAGTGCCTAAGAGCTGAGGTGTTCTTAAAGAAGAAGTTCTCACTATGCATTGCAGTTCACCATTGTGCTTGAGAATTCTGGCTGGCCCTTCCTGATGGCCTCTGCTGTGGGCTTTGAATTTACCTTACCCCCGCTGCAACTGTACAAGCCAGATATTTGTGTAATACATTAATCAGTCATCAAATGATAGAAAGATAGAGAGATCCTATTCATTCTATTTCCCTGGTAGAGACTTAACTGATACAGACATTTCTACCAGGGATTAGGATGAAGGATGCAACTGTAAAACATAAGTAAATAAATAGGAGAGGCTTTGGAATTGTGTAATGGTTAAGGTCTGGAAGGATTTTGAGACACATGATAACAAAACCCTGGATTGCCTTCAAAAGACTGCTAGTAGAGATACGGGTGTTAAAGGCACTTCTGGTAAAAGCTCAGAAGTGCTGTGTTATGGGCAATCAAAGGCAAGTAAAATATTATATAGTAGCAGCTTGTTAGCTGAATTGTGCACAATATTCATGTGAAAAGAAAGACGTGTAAGCCATGAATTTGGCTGAGATTTCAAGTAAAATGTTCAAACTGCTGCTTGAATGCTTTTTTTCCAGTTTATATTAAAACAAGAATAGAAGGAGGAAAGTTGAAAAGAAAGACTAGCTATGCAAAATGAAGGAAGAGTCAACACTTGATTAAGTGGGGAAGGTTGCAAAAGATGCAAACTTAGAAGATACTTTGTTGGGAAGTATACTCTGGAGAGATCAAAAGTTGGTCTGTACAACCTCTTGCTAGTGCTGAAGGGATTTGGCCTATGTGGATCCCCGTGGCCATCTCAGCAAGAGACAAGGCTCCAAACAGAATTAACCAGGAAAGATTTTTGAAGGACTCTCCTATCTAACAGAAGACTCTCATGACACACACAGGAGAGCCACAATATTTTTGAAAATGTTGTATCAGCAAGATCACTGTCAACTGGAACTGAAAGTGACAGAGATAGGAAAAGAATTAAGGAAGTTAGTCAGAGTCCTAAAAGCCTAGAGATAAAAAAGAGACTGATAAAAACCTACTCGACTTCAGACAAGTTTACGCTTCAAGAAAATTCAGGTATAGCTCTCAAAAGCATAGTAATAGGCCCAAGGCTTTGTGTCACAGAAGATAATCCCTAGATCTGAAAATATGATGGGAATTGTTCCTGCTGGATTTCAAAATTCCTTGGAACCAGTGATTCCTTTCTCCATTCCATTTTCTCCTCTTGGATATGGAAAATTCTATTATTATTTTGCTACATCTGCCTCCTTGTTGTATTTTGTGAATAGACAAAGTATTGTCTACTGTCACAGATTCACAGAGAATTTTGCCCCAGGTTGGAACAGACACAGAATGTCATATATTCTGATTTAGGTGATGAGATTCAGAACTTGTGAACCGATGATACTTAATGATTTGAGCTTATGATGTAATTGAGTCTTTTAGAGATGATGGGATGGTGCATGTTTTAGTTAATTTTCCAGCGCAGTGACCAAAGTACCTGCAAGAACAACGTGGAGGAAGAAAAGTTTATTTGAGGCTCATGGTTTCGGAGGTGTAGTTCAAGATTGGCCAGCTTCATTGCTCTGGACCTGAGGTGAGGGAACATATCATCAGGGAAGGACCCACTCAAGGAAATCTATAGAGCTCATAGTGGAGCCAGGAAGCAGAGAGAGATAGGAAAGGGGCCTCAGGGAAAATGCATCCTTACACCTTCCAGGGCACACACCCCAGTGACCCACCTTCTTAGCCACACCCCAACTGCTTAGAGTCACCACCCAATCATTCAAACTAAGATGGACTGATTGGGTTCTAGCTCTCACAGTCTGATCACTGTACCTCTGAACATTCCTGCATTAACATAGGAGATTTTGTGGAGACACCTTATGCCTAAATCATAATAGTGAACATGTATTTTGCATACAAGATGGACATGAAACTGGTGGTAAGAAGATTATCCCCCTAGATATCAGGCTGTAATCCTTGGAACCTGAGTGTTAACACACTTGGGGGACTTTGGTGCTTGGAAATGTGATTAAGTTAAGGAAGTAGAGATTGGGAGATTATCCTGGATTATCTGGTTGGACACTTGATGCTATCACATTTACCTTTATAAGAGGGAGACCAAGAGATTTGACAAAGATGGAAGAAGGAAAAACACTGTGACCATGGAGAGAGACCACAGGGAGATGCAACCTCAAGCCAACAAACACCAGGAGTCACCAGAAACTGGAAGAGACAAGCAATAGATCCTGGCTTCAAACTAAGGCAGAAGGGTAGACCACCCACAGGCAGACAGGTAAGGGCCTCAGAGAGGGAAAGGAGGAAATGAAACCATTCCGTCCTAGAAGGAGACATCGGGCCTAGAGAACATCCTGTCTCTGCCTCTGACAGCTTCAGCCATAAAGCCCATCCCTATCTAGAACATCTAGAACTGCCCCTGGCAGTTTCTTTCTTTTTTTTTTTTCTTTTTTAATCAATTTTATTTATTTTTTTCACCTGGCCTTTGTTTCTCTGACACTTAATTGTGTATGTGGTGCTGGGGTTTGAACCTGGGTCCTTGCTCATGCCAGGAAAGGGCTTCAACCACTGAGCCACTGCTCCAGTCCCAGTCAGCAAGAACTCCAAGTCCTTAGTTACTCCTAGGCCTAGCCCTAGCAACAGACAACCATGAAATCTACCCCCTACCCTAAGAACTTCCTCTTGGGACAACATACTCTCAGCTCCACCCTTGTGCAAACAAAAGCTAAGAAATCACTTTGCTCCGGATTTACCCCTTTCTGAATCCTACATATTTATACCATCCCACCAATAACCTATAGGGACAGATCAATCCCACAAAAACCCCTAGACAACAGATACCTATCAGCATTCCTCTAAGGACCCCTCTCTCTTCAGGAGCTCTGCTTTTTTTCTTTCTATTGCTGTAATAAATAACTGTTACTTTATTTTCACTCTTGTGTCTGTATATTTCACTCTTTAAATTTGTGAGACAAAGAGTCTACCCATCCACACTTGTTATTATTACAAAACACAAAGCACATCTGTAGGAAGCATAGTCTGCAGATGACTTGAGTTTGGTACAGTGACATTTTTATTTCTCACCTCCAGAGCTGCATGAGAGCAGATTTCTGTTGTTTCAAGCCACTAAATTTGTGATAATTGGTCGAAGAAGCTACAAGAAACTAATACAAACACAAAGGTGAGTAGGACGAGGATCCTTCCACAGAGATGGTCACAGTCTCAGTGGCAGGAGGCATGTCAGGAGTCATTACAACTCTTTGCAGTAAAAGTTGGGGGCATACAAAAGGAAAGATTGATTTCTCCTGGAGTCAGGAGAAAATTTTGTGCACATCACAAATTTTTTTTTTAGTTGCATTAGAGAATAAATGCAGCTTATCCAGATAAATAAGAGAAAGAAGGTGATTATACTAGCAAAACCAGAGTGAAATGTACAGAAGTAAAGAATGAGTAGAAGATGTCTACACAATGGAATAGACTTTTTGATTGGAGTAAATGATGAATGAAGGACAGGCTGGAAATTAAGCTAAGTAGGTAAGCTGGGACCTATCATTGGCCTTGTATGTGGGATTGAAGACTTTGAACTTGGTCATGTAAGATATGGGTAACTCTTAAGATTTTTTAAAGCTATACCAAAAAGAGTTCATGAAATATGATTTTGTTTCTACTTTTTTGTTCACCATAGACGCCATGGACAGAACCGACAAAGATGGGGTCAGAAAGAGACCAAGAAGCCAGTGGAGGAACAATGGCAACACCTTTGGTGAGATAATATGGTAAAGGTGACAGAAAGAGATGAACTTTGAGTTATTTTTGAGGTCAAGCTTCTGGGATTTGCTGACCAAATAAATATTAGGAATGAGAAACAATCCAAGACTTTTTTACTGCAACCAATGAACAAATACAATTCATTAACTGAAAAAAGAATGCTGGGGGGACTTGTGGGCTGTTTACACCATTCATTCATTTGCTTAATAAATATTTACTCTCCACCTACTTTGTCCGGACTCTGGGGTAGCAATGTTCAGTAATGTTCCAGACCTTCCCTTGACAGGGTCAAGCAGGACAAACAATGTGAGGAAGGAAACAAGTCATTCAGAGAAACTTGTGTCACCTTCTGTTTATTTTGGTTTGGTTTGGTTTGGTTTGGTTTGGTTTGGTTTGGTTTGGTTTGGTTTAGATTTTTGAGTGGGTGGGCAATGTAAGAAGGAGAGGGAGTGGGTGAAGAGATTGTAGCTTGGGATGATGATAAAATTGGAAGTGAGGAAGGTGAAGAGTTGTCACAAGGGGGGAAGGGGGCTGAATCTGATGTCCATAACAATGTCAATGCTGCCTTGCATACCAATGAACTTGATAACTTTTTACTGATTGAGTTGACTTCAAAATGCCTTTGCTTTAAATGTAAATGGCATACCTTATTCAGAGCATCCAATGAACACGTCATAGCATTGCTACTCTTGGTCCTGTAGTGAAGCCACCTTTAATGATTAAAGGGCCCACAAAGTCCCTGGTACTCTGTGCAAATGACTTCTACTCTACAACACATTACTGTAAGGGAAATGTTATTGTAATAGATATGGAAACTGCTAATTTTCTCATTTTATTACATGAAGAAAATATTATTTTGGATATTTTAATGCATGAGAAATTTAACTTGCAGAATTGAGATTCAAACCAAACATGTGTTCAACCCCAAAGTCATGCTATTCCCAGCATAATGACCTTCCTCATAAACACACAGCTCAAAATCCCCAAAAAATCAACTAGCATATTTCTTTTGATGGGTTTGACCTAGATTCAGTTTTTTGGAAGAAAAAAAATGTTTTTCTCTTATCATGAAGCTTAAAAATTTTCACAGGCTTTGTCTTTAGTGGGTTTGAGCATGCCAAACTGGGCATGCCATGTCTTTGGAATTTAAAGTATATTTAATTTATAATTATTGTCTTCGGAATTTAAAGTATATTTAATTTATAATTATTAACCACGGCACACAATTGACTATAATATTCAAATAAAGTTTAGCATAGAGTTGTTTGCATATTTTATAGATAAATTATTTTCTGTTAAAAGTGATTTTTGTTGCCTTTAAGCACGAAAGGTTGACAGCATAGATGTATTGACTCTCCTTTACCTTATAAGGAAAACAATAAAAGTTAGAATAATTAATTAAGTTATTTTTCTGCTCTTTTAGACCACTCTTTCCCACATCCTTTTCATTCCTATCCTCTCCCAAATCCCTTCCTTTCTTCTTTTTTAACCAACAGTCTTGTTTCTTAAACATTGTGAAAATAGAACTCCCACAAACTACTGTTTACTGAAAGTTGTGTTTAGCTCCACTGGGTACACTGTTGTCTTTCTTATCTTAGGGACACACTCAGACCTCAAAACCCAGCAACTCTTGAGTTCCTTATGTAAAATAGCATCAGATTCACATATGACCTACACTACCATAATGCATACTTTAAATTATCTCCAGATTATTTCTAGCACCTAGTACAATGTGGAAACTATATGGATAGTTGCTAGACTGCACTGTTTAGAAAATAATAACAGGGACAAGTTGTTCAGTACAGTCATAATTTTTTTTCAAATTTTTTCAATCCATGGCTGGTTGAATTCACCATTTACTGAATTCATTGATGCAGAACCCATGGTTACAGAAGGCCAACTGGATATAAAAAGAAGAAATATGAGAAATATATGAGTTCAATCTTTGCTACTGGGAAAAGGCACTGGGTAATGACTAAAATTGATATATCAAGAAATATAATTAATATAGCATCTAGAGATATGGAAATAAATATCAAAATAGCAGTCAAAACACTTCAAAAATGAAGAGTTGCTTCTGAGGAATAGAGCTCTTGAGTCTGCATGTGAAGGAGTATATCATAAGCCTTTTGGAAATCTTTTAGATTTGGAAACAAAAAAAATACAACTAATAAAATTTTCAATTTAAAGGCTAGAAGAAAATACAAGCAAATTAGAATTGCTTTACTATTACTGTATTGTTTTGGATGGGTACCACGTTTTTCTCAAACTTTTTCAATGTTACGTAATATATTCAATTCACCAAGAAGTATTTATGAGGAGTAATTTCTTTTGAATTTTCTTGAGTTTTAGAAACCATTTTAAGTATTCTCTAAAAAAAAAAAAAAAAAAAAAAAAAAAAACAAAAAGCAACTCCGCAGCCAGGGAAGGGAGAGTACTGAGATCACTGTGCATATTACACCTCAACACTGTACTGTAGCCAGGGTAAAGGATTACTCACTCTCCTCTCCGCTGATCCCATCATTGGACTCAACACATGATGAGAGGCCACAGAAGTGTTTTGTGTTTTCCAGCACTAGAGGAGCTGCTAGCCTTATCAGAAAATTAAACATGCTAAAGAATGGAAGCATCAAAGAGGGTTTTCAGCACTGTAAAGTGGGCAAACTGTGTGTGAAAAGCCCTGTTTCTTATCTGCAGAACTAGTGACCAGGCTTAGTCCATGACCAGGCTTAGTCATGACCTCGGTGATAAGAATTTTTGAGATGTTTTCCTAGACAGCAAGAGGACCTCAGAAGACAATGCATTCACACTTCTGATTGACAAACCATCAGAATTCATCAAGATATGATCTTGACAAGGTCAACTTTGAAATGCAAGGAAATGGCTAGATTTCTGAATTTCTAATTTAAACTTCAGTTAAATCTAGTTTAAATTCTATATATCTCAGAAACAAAAATGAAGATGGTATTTCTCTTTCAAAGACTCTGCATTCTATTCTTCAGTTTTAGAAATTGAAGCTAAACACTCAGGACATAGATGAGATAAATCAAGTGGATTTTGGTTTTCCTATGCAATGGTATAATAAAGGATCATTTCCTAATAATAGCCTGATGCTCATTTTTGTCATTGGCCATATCATCTCTATAAATATATATGCTGCATAGCACAAAGGTTTTCAGTGGATGTAATTAACATATTTGAACAGTAAAATAATTACACATGCAATAGCCTTCCAGAGGAAGAATAATTTTGATAAATAAAAAGAAAACAGGATTTGGAGTCGAAAACTTGAAAACTAGTCCCAGGTCTGCTATACATAGCTTTCAAACCTAAATGTACCTATAAGCAAAATACAGTTAGTTATGTCCCCCTCAAGGTCTCTTAAGAGATTAAATATACACATTTATCCAAAAATATTGCTATAGTGATTGCTCCATAAATGTTTGGTTATTACTGAAAGTACAAAATTAATTCATGTTTGCACAAGGGTATATAGCAAAACTTTACATAATGTCTTCAATATTGTTATTATTGATTATTGACAGGGAATGACTGAGACAGAGCACCAAGGAGAACCCAGGCAAAGGAGGCGGAGTAGGCTGTCAAGAGGTCATCTGAAGTCCAAGACCCAGGGCATACTGTGCCAATGATGCAGCTGTGTGTGCCTCTTGCCAGGGCTGAGTAATTGGCAGAGCACTGAAATGGTGACTCATTAAAAGTTAAGCTGCTGTGAGTGGGGAACTACCTGTAGTTAAGACAAGTGCCTTATTGAATATTTGAGACCATGAGAAAACTCAAGAAAGAGTGATCTGTTTGATGAAAGGTACAGTTCTCAGCTCAATCTCACAGTGCTTTCTAGGAATTCCCTCTGGACACATCTAGATCAGGTCAGAGCTTCCCTTTCAAGTCTCCATTTTGGAGGAAACTGGAATCTAGGAACTGGAGCTCCCTAGAGCTACCCTATACTTAGGTGTTGCTGTCTTTGCAACACAGAAATACAGATTACTCTTAAAAAGGAAGGAAGGAGGAAAGGAAGAAAGGGATAAATCAAGAAGGAATGAAGGGAAAGTGGGGCAGGAAAATGAAGGGAAGAGGAAGGAAGTAGAAAGGAGAATTATTTCACTTTAACTTTATAGCTTTATGTATAAACTATAGACAAGAACGCCCCGGTCATACTGTCTTAGAGCTCTGTCTCATTATATACTTAAATTATACTTAAATTCAGTTTTCTAAACCAAAACACCATCAACAATCACAAAATCCATTTCTCTTTCCCTTCATCCTCTCTAGAGCAGTTTCCTTAACATTGAAGTTAAGCTCTGCTGGGATATTGTCACTATTTCTTGACAGTTTTCTGTCTCCACTGTCCTCATTGTTATAGCTTTATCAGCTCACCAGCTCTCTCTGCTCCTCCAAATGCTTTTTAAAATTACCAATCAGGCTCCATTTTCTCTCATTTTTTTTTTAATTTACATTTCGATTTCATACACACAAAAAAAATACAAAAACAAATCAGTCTCTGGCTCCTGTCACTCCCCTTTCTCCCCATTTCTAAATTCCTGCCAATATCAGTGCTTCCATTTTCTCTAAGATTTTTTTCTCGTGGTTTACATGGGGTCGTAGGGCTTTGAAAAGAAGATGGAGAGACAGAGCACAATTTTCATCACATCCTTTCACAGGAACATACTCTAATATTACTTTTTACTGATGTCGTTGAACTTGATCACTTGTCAAATCAGTGTCCACAGGATTATTTTAAATATCTTTCTCCCTTTTCATACTTTTCTCCAGAAGCAAGTTACTAATGAAACACGTATTTAAGTGATGGAGAATTAAGCTCCACCTACCTCCAAGGGCAAGGGTGTTGCTATATTATGTAGAATTCTTCTGAATGGGAGATTTATCTGTTTTCTTTTTTCATTATATCTATTTATTCAATAATGTATTCATGGAAGTATGAACTCATGGATATTTATTTTATGTGTTGGGTTATAATATAATTCTATCTTATTGATTTTATTGTTTCCTCAATAAATATTCTTTTTTTGGCCATTTGGTAAATTTTTATGGTTGGTTCTTATGTTGGAGTCATGAATATTTCTTCTCTCCTCTTTAGATAAAATAACAAAAGAAATGCACGATGCATTCTTAACACTTCTATGACAAACATGAATGTATTTATCAATATACTCTTGGGTTTTTGCTTTCAATTTGTATTCTATGCTTTCCTTCTGTGCTTATCTTCCTTCTTGGTAATGTGTATTTTAAATATTTTCTCTTGATTGATGATAAAAATTTTGTAGCCCTGGAACAAATTTTTTTTTAATCTTTGTTTTGTCCTCATTCTTGGAAGATAATATAGTTGGGTATAAAACTCTACACTTGATTATTTCCCCTTAATCCTTCAAAAACCTTAACTCACTATTTTTGTTATCCATTTTTGCTGATGAAGGTTTGCTAAAGATTTGTCAGTCAGGGTCTCCCTCCACTCTAGTGGCTTTTAAAATTACCAATATCTCTCTTGTTAGGGAGATTCAGCATAATAATTCCAAATTGAAATTACTCTCAGTAATTCACCTTTATACTCAAAATAAACTTTTTTTTTTTAAGAGAGATATACAGTGAGAGAGGGAGAGGGAGGCTTTTGTTGCTCGATCATTTCATTGTGTACGTGGTGCTGGGGTTTGAACCTGAGTACCTGTGTGTGCCAGCAGGCGCCACAACCGCTGAGCCACTGCTCCAGCCCCTCAATCATTTTGATCTAAAGATTTTTGAAAAATTATCTAATATTTACTCTTCATATGCCACTTCTTTGCCATTTTCTTCATTCCCTTATTCCCTTGAGTTCTTCCTAATAAACATATGCATCATTTAATGTTCTCTTACTTTTTCTATTATGCACTCTACATGAATTATTCTGTATCTTCTTCCAAATCGTTAGCTCTCTTCAACCATATGTAATTTATAAACTCCATTTCATTAGGATTATGTTTTTAAGTATTTTTTTATTTTTAAAATTTTAATTAATTCTTTTTCACAGTCTTCCTTTTACAATTTACCTCAATGAAACTTATAATATTCCATTCTGTAGTGGAAGTCATTTCTTCATTTACCCCTTCCGATTTCCTTAAACACTTATTGAAAGTTTGTATCAAGCTCCCCTGAAATGATATTCATATTTTCATTATTGATTTTGTTAGCTGTGTAGATGCATCTCAACTTAGAATAGGGTAACATCGTAATATACCCACAAATTGAAAATATCTGAAACTGAAAATTCCTTTTACGTACTTATTCTACACGGCATCCTAGCTTAGCAACACGGTTGTTATGTTGTTCAGTTGCTTCCTCTCCTGAGCGCAGGACTGGCTGCGAGCTAAAGCTCACTCACTGCCACTACCCACCATCAGAGATTATCTATTGTGCCACATTATCACTAGCCTGGAAACTGATTAAAAGTTAGAATTCAGGGGCTGGAGTGGTGGCTCAGCGGTTGCTGTGCTTGCCTGGCCTGCACGAGGACCCGAGTTCAAACCCCAGTACCACCACGTGCACAACTAAGTGTTGGAGCAATGAAAGTCACATGAAAAACTAAATAAAGTTTTTTATCTCTTTCTCTTTCACTGTCCTTCTCTCTTAAAAAAAAAAAAGTTAAAATTCAAGCTCTAGTTTCTGGTCTGGTTTCCATTGAATGTGTATTGATTTCATATAATCAAAAAGTCAGAATACTGTTAAGTTGAACCATTGTGAGTCAGGACATCTGTGTGTTTTGACATCTGATTTTTTTTTCTGTTCTTTTTTCTGGAATCAGGGATTGAACCCAAGTGTACTTTATTCCAGGCATATTTTATTTTTATATTGAGATAGGGTCTCTCTGAGTTGCTTAGGACCTCAGTAAATTGTTGAGTCTGGCTTTGAACTTGCCATCTTCCCGGCTCATCTTGCCGAGTCACTGGAATTACAGGCATATGGCACTAACACACCCAGCTTGGCATGTGATTTCAGTGTTACATCTTTTTCTTTTCCTTGCTTAAATTTATTTATTTATTTATACCAGGTATTGAACCCAGGAGCACTTCCCCTGACCTATCTCCAACTCTTTTTTAATTTTTATTTCTGAGACAGGGTCTCTCTAAGCTACTTAGTGCCTCACTAAACTGCTGAGGCTGACTTTGAGCTTGCCATCCTCCTGCCTCAGCCTCCTGAGCTGCTGAGATTACAGGCATGTACCACTTTGCCCAGCCTTTGTAATATCTTTTGTGAATCTTGATAAGATTGCTTTGGATCATGTTTCCTTTTATTTCCCTCTATGCCAATCCACCCCTACTTATCTGTCATTATTTGTTATAATTGATACTGCATTATTCGAAGGCTGCTGCTAACTCTGGAGATACCACACAAGCTTACCAATCCAGTGGGTTCCTTGATTTGCCTTTTGGCTTCTGAGCTTGGTTTTATTATGAACCTGGGATACTGCTTGCTACAGAGAGCAGTTACATGCCTTTTTCTTTCTTTCTTTCTTTTTTAAGGCAGGGACAGTGAGAGAGAGAGTGAGAGAGAGAGAAGGGGGGAAGAGAGAGAGAGAGGGGGAAAAGAGAGAGA
>PVKS010027371.1:16312-27660 GCA_004027875.1 Aplodontia rufa
GAGGCCAACTGCAGACCTCCATTTATTTTTATTACTTTGTTTTTGCTCATTATCCTTCAGGGGCCAAACTTTTTTTTTTTTTTAAGAGAGAGGGACAGTGAGAGAGACAGAGAAAGAGAGAAACAATTTTATTTAGCTTTTCACATGGCTTAGTTGCTCCAACACTCAGTTGTGTACGTCGTGCTGGGGTTTGAACCCGGGTCCTCATGCTTGCTAGGCAAGCGCCGAAACCGCTGAGCCACCGCTCCAGCCCCCAGGGGTCCAAACTTTTAGTTGTCGCTTGTCTGTTCATTATTGAATCCAGAATGACTGACTTTTTGATTTAGAGTTTGTTTCTGATCCAAAGAGATATTCATTAGCGAATGCGTACTTATTTTTATTTTCTGTTTTAGCTTATCCATCATTATTACATGTGTAATTATAAGTTTACAAGTGTATATGCTTATCAATGTTACTTGCGAGTTCAAGAGTAAACTTTCTGTGCCTTCTTGACTACAAGTCTTCGCAACTTATTTTCTTGTAAAATATATTTTTAAAACAAAAAAAATTAAAAGAATATGAAATTCTAGATGATCTCTTTATCTCCAATCGCTCTAGTAATAGCAATAACATATAAGAAGCATATGCACTGTACAGGCATTTTACAGAAGACTGCGTATGTGCTGCGGTGCTATAGTATTTGGGAGTATTAGTCACAACTATCTCCCTTCCTGAACCAACTGAAACATAGGCCTCACAGACAGATAAGGATCAAAACATGAATGGGAAAAGCTAAGTGGAACATGGCTTAACTTGACTGATGCTCTCTGACTTACCTGTTTAGTCTGTAGGATCTACTTATAGGAAGAACAAGACATCTGGCAAGCTTGCCCAGTGAACTTTCCCCATACTTTCCCTGAAAGTCACATAGTCAGCCTTCCATTACAACAGCAAATCCCTAAGAGAATCAATTCATAAAGAGAAAAGGTTTATTTTGATTCAGAACTTTCAAGATTCAGTTTATGGTCATTTGACCCTGTGACTTCTTCTTCTTTTTTTTTTTAGTTGGTTCAGCATCAACTTACAGAATGAACGGATTCATTGGTTCACCTTCATACATGCATACATATTGACAGAATTGCTTTTACCTGATCCTTGTCCAGGATCTCCCAGCTTCTCCCAATCCCCAATCTCATGGCTCCTCTGTAGTTCCCCCAAGTTACAGAAATCAGTGACCACATACATGTAATTTATACATTGAAATTACTAGATTTAAATGCCTGCCTGGGTGCATTCGGGGTCCTCATAGGAGTCAAATGTACCCTACAGTATTGAACACCCCTTTTTCCCTCCTTCTCTTCTCCCCATAGTTATAGTCCCCATAACTTGTGTGTTACTTCAGATTTGGTGGATCTATTAAATAAACTTGACTAATTTTCATCCTCTTAGGTTCTAGTCTAGCTTCCACATACGAGACAAAACAGTGACCCTTAAGTCTCTGGGTTTGACTTGTTTCACTCAGAATGATTTTTTCCATTTCCATCCATTTACCTGCAAAAGCCATGATACCATTGTTTCTAATAGCTGAGTAAAACTCCATTGTTTATATATACCACAGTTTTGGGATCCATTCATCTAGTGAAGGGCATCTAGGTTGTTTCCATAATTTTGCTATTATAAATTGAGCTGCTATAAACATTGATGTAGCTGTATCTCTGTATAAAGCTAATTCTAGGCCCTGTTACTTTTCAGGATATAACAATGCGGCATATGATGGCAGGAAGCATGTGGCATAGCTAGGCTGCTCACTTTGTGACCAGGACAAGAAAGAGGAAAGGATTGGGCTCCTACTATTCCCTTCAGGAACACACCTCCAGGGCTGGAGTGGTGGCTCAGTGGTTAAAGATCTTGCCGGACATGTGCAAGGACACGGGTTTGCACCCCAGCACCGCCTATACAATGAAGGGTTGGAGCAACGAAAGTCACTTGAAAAGCCAAATAAAATTGATTCTCTCTTTCTCTCTCTCACTGTCCTTCTCTCATTAAAAAGAAAAAAAAAAAGCCTGCCATTAGGTCATACCCCTTGCTATTGTTTGTATACAAGGTGTTGCCCAAAAGCTCATGTGTGAGACAATGCAAGAATATTCAGAAGCGAAGTGATTAGATGATAGCTATAACCTAATCAGTGGATTAATCCACTAATATGGGTTAACTGAATGGTAATGTCAGTGTGTAGGGTATGACTGGAGGAAGTAAATCACTGGTGGCATGTCTTTAGGGTTTATATTTTGTCCCTGATTAGTGGTGTGTGCTTCTATCTCTCTTTCTTTCTCTCTCTCCCCTCTCCTTTCTCTCTGTTTCTTTCTCTCTCTCTCTCTCTCTCTCTCTCCTTCCTGGCTGTCATGAATTGAGTAACTTTTCTCCTCCACATCCTCTAGCCATGATGTTCTGCCTTATCTTTGGCTAAGAGCTATGAAGTTGATGATCTCTGGACTGAACCTCTGAAACTATGAGCCAAAATATTATTTTACTCTTTAAATTGTTCCTGTGTCTTTTGATCACTGCAAAAAAAAAAAAATGCTGACTTAAATACCCCTTAAATTTTTAGCACCTCCCAATGGCACCAAAGTAGGTAGGAAGCCATTACTCCTTGACCTTTGGGGGGTTCTTATCCAAACCGAAGCAATGATCACCACCTCACCTATGCCCAGCTGGTAAATTGTCTTTTTCTTTCACTAATCTACTCTTCTTTCTCAGAAGAAAAATCAACAAGAGATGGAAACCAAGCAGCAGTACCCCTCCATTTATGAATGTGTCTGTGAATTATCTGGAGAGCTTGTGAAAACACAGATCCAGTCCACCTGGGGTGTGACCTGAGATTTTCCACTTCTCACATGCTCGCAAGTCATGCAGATGCTGGTTTCGAGTAGCAGCTTCCTAGTGCAGGGCTTTTAATGCCCATTCAAGGGATGTCCAAGGTCAACATATTTTATCATAAAACAAAGACACTCAGTAGGAGTGGTCCAGTGGGCCCATAGCATGTTTTTTTTAAACAATTGAGGGTGAAAGAAGATGTGAGAATCCAGCCAATTTTTAATAAAATTTTTAAAAAGAATAAAACAATACCACTCATTTCACTATTTTATTATTTTGAAAATATAAAATTGTTCATAAAATCATTATCCACTTTAGCATGTAATGAGTTTATTTTCAATACAAAATGGAATAAATACATATTTTCAAGTTCTTATTTGTGCTATGGTAAATATCAGTAGATACAACTCCTGTGACCAAAGTTTATGGGATGCCCAATAAATTTTAAAGACTTCCCCAAGTATTTGAGATTCATTGCCTTCTTGGAGGGTGGAAGCTTACCTTTCCTTGATCAAAATGAACAAGAAAAAAAGAAAGTATGCTCTCCTACTTTAAAGATATGCTGAGAAAACACCAAGAACCCACATGCTTTAATAAAACACCTTAGCACAAAGTACTTGTGGACATTTTGGATAAAAAAAAAAAAATAGAAGAGTTAGCTCTGGCTTATGTTCTTTTTAATGGAATGTCAGTAAACATCCAGAGAGTTCTTCTTCAAGTCCCTTACTGTTGGGAAATGACAGAACAGGAAAACAAGTGAGTCTTAATCCCAAAATATGCTACACTGCCACAAAAGTAGATGAGTCAGTTTATCCTTGGCTGCCCTAAAGTCTCATGTTTTCTCACCCATCTCCCAGGGAATATTTGGGAATATATTTTCATCCAACATAGGCTAGTATTTTCTTCATTGAATATGTTATTTCTTTTCTATTAATTTCTTATCTTTGAGAGAACACATGTAAGGCTTTGAGTCAGTCGTTTTTCATGTCTATAAATTTTGCCTCAAAGTGTTGATTTCTGACTTTGTTCTGGTAGAAGATTTTGAAGGAGAGTTATTAAGGCTTTGGAGAATAAATACATTTGAGATATTTCAGGTAGTAAGGTTAGAGAAAAGCATGGTGGTAAGAAGTGTACAGTTCAAAAGGGTTTAGAAGAACATATATTCTAATAGTCATTATTTCTGTCTTCTGAGTGTCCTATAAAGATGAACAAGGAAAACAATTACCTTTCCCACTCATGCCTTCTTTCATTAATGGTCACTTCTTAGCATGAAAGAATTCAAACAAACCTTTAACTGTGGTAATAGGCAATTCAAAATAACAATATGTTTATCAGTCATTTCCTTTGTACCAAATATTTCCTACATATTTAAATTCCTAATCTTCATAAGGATCCAGTGAGATCTGCACTGTGGTTGTCAGTGTTTTGCAGATGAGGAAACTACAGCACAAAGTGTCCAATAATGTCCCTGGGATCCTAGAGAGCCCAGGCTGGGATTTGGGCATAGTTGTTTTTGAGGGATGTTCTAAATCACACAGAAAGCTCGCACATAGTAAACGTTTTGTCTGTTAGAGTGATTTTGTTATAACACCAGATCTAGCAGTCTGCTCTAATTACTTAGAGCCATGGTGATCAGTGCTTTTCTACACTCTGGGGTCAGGCATAGATGAAGCAAGTGAACCACCTCTTCAGAGTGCACAGTAGAGGGGCTTAGCTCTTCTCCGGTTCCAGGATTCCACAGATATTGCAGTGTTCAATAAGATTAATCAGGCAGAAAAACAGAAGCACAATGGAAGTCTCAGTTTGATTCATCATAAATGTAAAAATTCTGTAATTAGTACATCAACCTAAAGAAGAGGTGTTGACAATTCTGACACAGATCAACATGGACCTGCACAGATGAGTGACAGAACAGAGCAACAGAAACTTCAATAATAGAAAAAGATAGTTACTTGGCATCGTCATTTTTCAGAATAATGTCAGAGATAAGTTTCTTAATTAGCATCAAACCAACACGGAGATACCATTTTAGGTCAATATATTACATTAAGAATACTTTCCTGAGATCTTTGGATCAAAAGTATTTAAATCGTCTCCATATGCAAGGTACTAGACTAAGCGTAGACATAACATGGCAAGCAAAGAAGCGTTGTTAATACAGATTCTTTCTGTTTTGAGTGGAAGCAATCCTAAGGATACTGGCATAACCAGAAGTAAAGATTTTATTGACATTTCTGGGCTCAGGATCCTAATGGTTTCTCTCTCATTATTTTACCCTCCTTTCTTTCTGTCTTGCTCCCAATCTCACCTTCGGTTGGCTTCATTCTGAGTCTCTTTCTCTTCAGCAACATCTCTAGCACAAACGGGTAAATGCAGAGACTAAGTAGATGCTTTTTTCTCGTTCTTCTTCTGGGCTCACAGCTGCTCTCTACTTCCCTGCTTCCTGCCTGCAGTCTTATATCTGGGTGTGACCATAAGGACTATATTTCTGCCAGTGGACTATAAGAATGCTGCTTCCAGAAAAAGGCAGGTAAGGAGAGTGTGTCTTCACAGGCACACACACTGTCTCGCCCCTCTCCCCCTTCTTGCAGGGTTGGGAGCAGCAGGTTAAGTACGGGATGTGATGAAAGGATAGAATTAGGCTCCTTCCCAAATGACTGCACAAAGCAGCAGGGACCAGCCATCAACCCATAATGGACTGTGACAGGAGCAAAGAACGCACTCTGCATGATGCCATTGAGCATCCTAGGGTGTTTCTCACAACATTCGGCTTTCCTTCTTAATACATGGCCCTTAGATTCCCTGATCACAGAGAAAAAGTGCATTTAGCTAATGCTTTGAGCAAATGTTCTAAGTGTGACAGCAATGAACAGAGCTGTTTTCAGAACCAGCTGCTCTGGCCAGGTGTAAGGAGCACTCTGAGTTGCCAAGTTTCATATCCAGTGTCCGGATCTATAGGAAAAGAATCAGCTTTGTTGAAACACATGGATTGGGGGTCCCTGAACAAGTATATTTTCATTATTAGAGAAAGGGTGGTAAAGAAAAGTAATAGACAAAGATCAATAAACACATGCATACGTACTTTTTAAAAAAAATAGTCAATGTGTGTTTTGCATACTTAACATGCCAGCTCGATCCTCCCATTTACCAGTGACTGAGCTGGAAACTGGAAGACACCCAGGGTTCCTGTTTTGATAGAGTGTGCATTCTGATGAAAAAGACAGACACAGATGGGAGTTAGTTGGTCCTTTAAATCACATTTTTAAAGTTATTTGTGGATTCCCTGAGTATTTTGTGCAGTTTAGCTATAGAGTGCAAATGAAAGGCTTTCTCTTTGTCATACGGGCAATTTCCTTCTGTCAAAACCTTCACCTCATTTAGGTCCAATGTGTACCATTTTCCTCATTCAAATTTTCTAAAAGAAAGACATCAAGTAAGCTAACCTTACCTAAATAATTGCCTATTTGATCAATGCTTATTGTCAGACATAAGTGCACATCTGAAGTGCAGAAAAACAAATTAGAATTGTTTAGTAAACTGTAAACATGTGTTTAGTAATTCACAAGTCAGCATGGGCAATTAATTCCATAAAGTCACAAGTCACAGGAACTATTTTAGGTATCATTCCACCATCACTAAAACATTTGGACCTAAACTGACATGGGCTATCAAGGGTCTGGTGACCTTTAGGGCAACTCTGATGGAAATGCCTTTAGAGGAGGTTTTGAACATGAGCCTCAGTCTCACAAATGACAGCCCTCAACCTTATCCTTCCTACTCACCTCCACCCAGCAAGAATTCAATGCCCCAATCCCTGACACACAGAGGAATCTTGTTCTGAGCAAACACAGACAGGAAAGGGTGTTGATGGACTGAAGAAGGATTCTGAAAAGAGGAGAGGAGCAAAAGTTAGCTCTGGAGAAGAGCCACACAGAAAAACCACCAGCAAAGGTTAATTTCCTGACCTGTAAATCAATCAAGTCCACCTCCTCTTATCATTTTAATACTTAGAGCTCATCTGCTTCTATTTTCAAAGTCAGCTGGTCAGTCTTGGGTCCCTGTGGGACTTCAATAGGAGTGAAACGGGAGCTTCCAACAGGTGCAAGTTCTGCCAACTGGATGGGGAATGGGGATAGAATTGATGGTGAATCCCTATAAGGGAGTTCCTTCCTGGGACTCAGAACAAGCTTTTCTTCAGTCAGTAAATCAGCCTGTACCATCACTTCCTGTTTCCAAAATGCTGAGCCCGTGGGAAGCCAGGATATAGGAAGAATGCCATTCCTAAGGCAGTAAATCAGGGCACCTCATCACTTCCTGTTTCCAAAATGATGAGCCCTTGGGAAGACAGAATGTAGGAAGAACGACATTTCCTAACTAAAAGAATGTGAGTCGAACTGCACAGTCATTACCTGAATTGTAAGCTAGACAACTGCTTTTCCACTTGTCAGTACCCAGCCAGGAAAGGTGTGTTGGAGAAGTATATGATAACCATCGACAGTCATGAGTAAATGAAGCTGTATCTATCTTTCACTGGCCTTCTAAGCAACTTGCAGTGCCCTCTCTGTTGAAAGTAGGGGAAAACCACATTGATTAGACAGCTGTTGTCTCCTTTATATTCAGCTTTATTTAGACAAACTTCAACTCCTGTACTTCTCAGAATAAAGCAAATGCATTTAAAAATGGAAATATTGAGTAGTTTCAAGGAAGACTGATATTTCTGGAGCTTGAACAAGATGATATTGATGCAAACTTCACCTAAAAAATAAGTGATTATAGGACTCAGGAGCAATGCTTCCTACTACAATTCCAATTCCAACTACAACCACTACTCATTAAGTCCTTTGAAATCTATGCTTGGAATTTGCCATCATGAAGGAAAAATAAAAAACCTCAAAAGTTTCAAATTACTCTCGGCTGTGAATTCCTGATTTTCCATGTGTTTCCAGTAAGGTTCGATTTCAAGATAATTTCTGGAAAATAAAGAAAAAAAAGAATTTGGGTAACTCATAAATGCAAGTAATATGTACATAATTGTGTGAGAAAAGTTAAAACAACATTTCACAGCTGGTCAGCATAGAAAAGTGACTTGTGGGTTTTACTTTACAGATAACACCTGCATGTTTTAAATAATACATATGCACATTGTGCATTTGAAGACTTTCATACAGTATAAGTTTCTGGGTATAAGAAATATGAAAATCTAGCTTTTTTAAGAATTTATTTTTTACAATATTAAGTAAAACTAATTCCAAAGAATATGTTATTTATCACAAAAGATAGATTTTTCATAATATGTTCTATTCAGGTAGCAGAGACAATGAATTTGAGTTTTATCTGGCAGTAAACGCCTCAGAGGGAAAAAAAATCTCTACATCACAGGTCTCAAGAAAGTTTTCTTTGCCAGGGAAAGGGAGAAATGGTCTAATCCCTTCTGTTGTTTGAGCTTTGATCAAAGTTTCACATTGCGGGCTGGAGCAGTTGCTTGAGTTTATGGCACTTGCCTGGCATGTGTGAGTACATGGGTTCAAACCACTGCCACGTACATAACTAAGTGTCAGAGCAACAAAAGTCATGTGAAAAACTCAATAAAAATTGATTCTCTCTCTGTGTGTGTGTGTGTCTGTCTGTCTGTCTGTCTCTCTCTCTCTCACTGTCCTTCTCTCTTAAAAAAAATTAAAAAAAATAAAAAAAAAACACTTCGTTTTGACTTGTCAATGCAGCCTAGACGGGACCCTGTGTTAGGGTGAGTGCTTGGGCATGCACGTGCATGCTAATGTGTGTAGGGTGTGCTATTGTGTTAGATTCTGTGTGTGCATTGGTGCATCGAGATATTCTGCCATTGTGGAATAAAGAAAGACTTGGAGAGTTAAGGAGAGGTGCAGCTTGCCCCTCTAAAAACCTGTGATTTGTATGAAAAATAATAGCAAACACATTCTTTTCCCTGCTGCCAAAATGCAATCTTTTATTTTGAAGCAAAGTCTTCTGAGAACTAGAATTTGCAAAGCAAAGAGACACGGGAGGAAAAGGTTCACCTAGACTCTTCAAAGCATTCCTAAGTATCCAGGAGCAGTAGAGGAGTGATTCCAATTTACAATAACTATGCTCCCTGCTACTAAGGGAGAGGATACTGAGAGGGCTTCCAGTATAGAAGGCATGGGGAAGAGTTTTGATGTGGGCAAGGAAAACAGAGTTGAGAGACTGATTCTTCTACACAGGAGGTAAGGTGCAGGTGTTTGGTTGGAAGGAAATGTTTTACTGTCAGATATTCCCTCATTCTTATCTTTAAAACCATAGTTGGGGGGGGGGGTGAGGAAATGACACTTTAGCAAATGGAAATTTGAGGAAATACGACTTAAAAAACACAGGAATCCTATGGAGTAGAACTATAGTGAAAATACAGAGCTCAGAACACCTGCTGGTGTGTTGTTTCTTGCCCCCTCTCTATTTGTGTTTTCCTGCTTGGATTCCATAATCTGTTGATGAAATTGGCTCCATCTCTAACTGTGAGTGCCTTGCAAACATTAGCCATGGCTTATCCACCTTCAGAAGTCCCCAGAGAGCTTTGCCCCTTGACATGCATTTGCTAGACTGGACACCTTTTAAGAAGTGTTGTATGTTAATCAACAAATTAGTTAGAAGACTTAGTTTTCAGAACGGTTGGCCACTGATAGATTTTTTTATCCACAGGTAAGTCACTTTGGTCTCTAGGTCTCAGTTTCTCTCTGGTAAATGGAAGTTACCTTAGATGATCTCCATGATAATTTCTAACTTACAATATTCTGGATTAGAAAGCCCCCCCCTTTCAGGAAATCTAAAGAGTACAATATTTGAATTTGTGATAACATATTCTGTAAATACAGTGGAAATTTCTCCTTAAATATGCACAAATAAAACTGTTACTTGGAATAATAAAACAATGAAGTAGGAATTAGTCCACCTAAACTCAATTGCCAGTACATTGTCTTTCTACAGTAAAGATAAACACTTCAGCTACTCTCATCTGCTGTAGCTTACATCCTTGAATTGACAATCTTTTTCTAGAACATAGTGACTCACACATCCTAATCCACTAAGGTAATATTTTTAATGTGCTATCATATAAACTGTCTGAAGTGCCAAGTAATTTATACAGTAAAATTACGTCCAAAGAGAATTTTTCTGAGTAAGTAGGAATCTATGCATTATTTTCACAAGTTCTGATAATTCCTTTCATTGTGCTTTATGATTCTAATAAATTAAATAAATTGAGTAATTGATATTAATATTTGGAATTTTATCTGTTTTTAATTGTTCTTTGATGTATTCCTAAACATTTGAATAATCTATCTGAATACAAATGTCATTTGTTTATTAAACTTAAAGGCATAAAATTCAGATCCAAGACTTATGTGAGAAGCACAGAACTTTCAAAAGAGAAAAACTTCAATAAAATGAAAATTCACTTGGGATTTCCTCAGATTCTAAATAAGAAATCTTTTGTGAATAAAAAATTGTAATTAATACATTTGAACTACTGTCATCTTGAAATACCTACCAAAATGATCCATTGAGATTAACGATGATGAAATGGTAGAATTCACTGAATAAAAGTTGCTTTAGAAATGGTGTTTAATGCCAAATACTGGATTCTTTCACTAGAACTGGTTTAAAAAAATAAACTTTGCTATTTGTCAACACAATGCAAAGGCCATCTGGGTAAGGATGGTGGGCTTACCACTAAGGCTACTGGTGAGAAATTATAGACTGCTGGAACCTGGATTCTCTTCCTCTATATCCTGAGCCATCAGCCTGGTAGTGTTAGCCATGGACCTTGAGCCCTGAGAGACATGGAGGGGTGGAATTGGGGGTGGGGTGGAAATTTAAAGACAACAGCATCTTCCTTTCAACTCCGGATAAATTTCAGCATCTATTAGTGACTATAGGGTATTCCTGGGACACTGAAGTTCACTTAATTCGTGAGTGCGGACCAGAGGTCAGGACACATTTCCCTTGCCTCCCAGATGACTGCAGAGGGTGCTTCAGGAAGAGGACAAGGGTTATCATTGCTGAACAATTCTGGAAGTCCCCCAGAAGTTTACTACTACTTTGAGGACCTCCAACCAGTCCTGGACCATTATGGTTTCCTCACTGAGAAGTGATCGTTAGCTTGGGGACCGCTGAGCATGCCAGCTACCCTCCTCACCACCAGAGTTTAAAAAGGTGAAAACGTGCTAATTATATCAGATTGAGTTTTCACTGGTGCCATCATGAATTAGCCTGAAGAACCGACTTAGGATCTTGCCCTTACAGCCTTACAGTAGATCTTCGAATCATTAGGTCAGAAAGTTCTAGGATTTTCTTTCTACCTTCTTAGAATTGATAATTAGAGGAAATAAAGAGGACGGAGAAAATGAGCGGCGATGTTGATGCCACCCGCGTACTAATAAGCACCAATCCTCCTAGCCCGCCCGGCTCCAAAGTATTCTTTTCCTCCAAAAAGGAATTTCCGAAAAGAC
>PVKS010027372.1:0-27613 GCA_004027875.1 Aplodontia rufa
GACATGGAACTCTTCCTACATGCACAGCCTCTCTTCAGTGTGAATTCATGAGCAGGGACCATCAATAAGTTGCCAGTAAGGGACTTTACTGCCTGTGCTCATGCATTATTATTTTTAAGTGTCAAAGCAGAAAGTCCCTAGAGGAAAGATGCTCTGTGTTCTTTGGTGTTTCTGTATAGAGTGTCCTGATGAGCTTCGTGTAAAGCACCTCTCGAGATGAAACCTGGGCTCATTTCCACGTGCCACCCAAGGGGAAGCGCCTCATCTTTAAGAGCATACGTTTCACAAATTGTTTTAGCTCTTTTTCACCAGGAATTGTGTTGGTCGGGGTGTCCTTTCCTGGGGAAAGGAAAAAGGGCCCCTCATCTCTGGGGTCACCTCCTCACTCCTTCCATGTACCCACCTGTCCCTTCTGCCCCCTCATTGTCAATAGAGCCTATTCCCATGGCAAAGAGCCCTGGGACCCCTCAGCGGCAGTCCTCACTCTGCTGCCTCCAGCAAGCCTGGCACATGGACTTGAACTTGCTTGGTTGATTGCAGCTGCCTGAAAAACTGCATTAAAAAGGACTCTGGGGACTGGAGCGGTGGCTCAGGGGTTACGGGTGCTTCCCTGGCATGCTCGAGTACGGGGATTTGAACCCCAGCACCATGTACACAACCAAGTGTCGGAGCAATGAAAGTCACATGAAAAACTAAATAAAATTGATTCTGTTTTTCTCTCACTGTCCCTCTCTGTTTAAAAAAAATCATATTAAAAAAATGAAAAAAAAAACCGACTCTGCATTCCTTCTTGGCCTTGGTGAGGAGGACAGGAGAGGTTGTTACTGCTGACTCTCAGGGATATTAGATAGCAGACCAGGGGGTGTGTTTGCCTGCCTGGTCCAGAGTTCCATTTTCTGCAGAGAGTCTGCAGAGATTTTAGTTCTTCCATGAGTAAAAACTTCCCTACCGCTTTTGTGTATTAGTATATTGTATATCAGGTGTTGGATTATATATATCTATTTTGTGTATATGTGTGTGTATAAAATTTGATGTGTATTTATATGTGCATTTATGTATATTGTATTTGGTTTTTAATAGGTATGTCTAATTTGAAACGTCTTAATATATATGCAAATTTATACCAGATGCACCTTGATTTATGATAGGGTTACATCCCAATAAATCCATTATAATTGAAAATATTATAAGCTGGAAATGCAATTAATGCCCCTAACCTGGCTAGCATTATAGCATAGCCTAGCCTGCTTTAAATGGGCTCCAAACACATCTGCCAATAGTTAGACAAAATCATCTAACGTAAAGCCTATTTTATAATACAGTATTAAATATTCCATATAATTTAGTGAGTCCCTGTATCCCCCAAATCCTCTGGCAACAGTGTGCTGTAGAGGATCAATTATTTCCCCACATGATTGCATGGCTGATTGGGACCTGGGACATTGTTTGGTGGGGGCAGCTGACACTAGCTGCCCCTGCCCAGCATCATGGGAGAGGATTGAACTCTGTATCCATAGCCTGTGAAAAGATCAAATATGAAAATTCCTAGTCTGTTTTCTCCTGATTGTGAATTGCTTTTACACCATCATGAAGTTTAAAAATCACCAGGCATGGTGGCGCATGCTTGTAATCCCAGCAGCTCGGGAGGTTGAGGCAGGAGGATCGCAAGTTCAAAGCCAGTCTCAACAACTTCAAGACCCTGTCTGCAAATAAAAAAAATAAAATGGGCTGGAGATGTGGCTCAGTGGTTAAAAGCCCTTGGGTTCAGTCTCTGGTACAAAAAAATAAAAAGTTCAAAAACCCTAGGTTGAAGCATCTTAAATCAGCCACCATCTATATTTGTATATTAAAATCCCAAAGGGAAGGAAACACGAGCAATATCTTCCATCCCTATCCCTTTAACTCTCTTCTAAGTCCCCATTATCACAACTAAGCCATTTATCTACTAAAATTACCTTCATTACAGTACATATTACCTTTGGGAAATTATTCCATTTTTCCTTGACTCAGTTTCCTCCTCCACTGAGTGCAGGTGGTGAATTAGAGCCACTGTGAGAACTGGTAGCTAGTTCAGTGCTGAGAGCAGGGCCTGGTCTAGAGCTAGAGGGAGATGCATTAGCTTCGTGATAATAGAGATATCATCATAATTAAATGCATTAGAATGCTTAATTGTAATATTAAAATCATGTTTGTTTACAGAGTCTCCACTGTCGTGACAAGTGTCCTGTGGAGGCTGCTCTTTGATCTCTAAGGTTGTCTATGCATCTCTCTTTTCCATTAAAATAGTTTTAATTTTCATGTCAGCATTGCTGATTTCCTGCTGAAGTTTCCAGACCATGACAGCACCAAGGCTTCTTCAGTAATTATGGGACCAAGAAAAAGAAATACTCAGACTGCACACTTAACTACTTTAGTGTATGACCAGGGTGGTAAAATTAGCTTAACCTTTTTTCTCTCTTTACCATCATGTCGATGGAATAACACTATTTAAAAAAAAAAAGCTATTTTAAAAATTTAGCCAGGTGGGGTGGTGCTTGCCTGTAATCCCAGCAACTATGGAGGCCAAGGCAGGAGGATCACATGCTCAAGGCCAGCCTCAGAAACTTAGCAAGGGCCTAAGCAACTTAGTGAGACCCTGTCTCAAAATGAAAAAATAAAAAGGGATTGGAATGTGGCTCAGTGGTTAAGCACCCCTGGGTTCAAACCCTGGTACCAAGAAAAAAAATTTAGCCCATGTGTTTTTTTCTTGTTTTTAGATACAGAGTTCTTAGTCAGTGTAACCTTGCCTTTCAAAACAGTATGGGATTGTGCAGAAAGTGAGACTTTTGATGTCAGATGGAAATGGATTTGAATCCTGGCCCCGCACAAATACATGAGCAATTTGGGAAACCATATATAACTGAATGTATTTGAAGACTTCTGCACTAAAAAACGTGAGTTCTCCTGTGTGGTGATTTTGTTCCAATGACAGGGTCATTCTCCACCCGGATAGGATTCCGTGGCTTTACAGTGGCTGATTGTTGGATAGCAAACAGAATTTCTTTCCCCAGGAAGCACAGGTAGGCCTGGGTGAGCAGCCCTGAACAGCTCACAAATTCAGCACTTGAGCCCCGCGGAACACAGCGTGGAGCGAGCTACCTTAGCCACGCTGGGTTGATGTAAATTTCAGTGTGCTTGGGATTGATTCTAGCTGTGGCACTATGAGCTTTGAGGTCTTTGTTTTTTTAAGGCTCCGCTTGTTCATCTATAAAATCAAAATAAAAATGCCTTCCTCATGAGGTTGTTGGGGGAGATGAAGTGACATCTGGCCCCCACTAACTTCTCCATCAATCTTATTTGTGTCTCCTTTATCTCTCTTGTTATTATTGTTTTAACCAAATATATCATGTTTGTGGAAAATATATCAGAACTTTGATTTTGGAATCCAGGAACCATCTTACTGCCTTGTGTTACTGTTTAATTTGGGTGTCCCCCAAAAGCGCATCTGTGAGACAATGCAAGAAGGCTTACAGGTCAAATGATTGGGTTCTGAGAGCTTTAACTAATCAGTGTGCTAGTCTCCTGATAGGGACTAACTCCTTGGCAACTGAAGGCAGGAGGGGTGAGGCTGGGGGGGTGGTGACTGGAGGGAGGTGGGCTGAGGCTGGAGGGGTGGTTCCTGAAGGCAGATGGGGTGAGGCTGGAGGAGGTGGCTCCTTGGGTGCTGTCTTCTGTGTACATATTTTCTATCTGGGGAGTGGAGTCTCTCTGCTTCCTGATTGCAGTTCCCTGAGCCTCTTCCCTCCACTGCCCTCTCTTGCCATGAAGCTCTCTCTCACCTCGAGCCCGGAGGAATGGAGTCTGCTGTCTATGGACAAAGACTTCTGAAAATGTGAGCCCCCTAAAAACTTCCTGCTCTAAAATGGTTCTTTCAGGTCTTTTAGTCATAGCAGCAAAAAGATGTCTAGGCCGGTCACTCTAGGGCCAGTATTCCCTTAGGTTTTGAGCTCTCATGGGAGATGTCAAAGAGTAAGTTGTTTTTTTTTTTTTTTTTTTTTTTTTAACGATGGAGCAATCAGTTCTTCAGTAGAGTCTGATCAAGAGTTAACTTCAGAATTTCCTCTTACTTTCCTATCCCTTCTGCCAGCCTAGAGTTTTCCTTACATGATTCCTTATATTACATTTAGAAAACTCATTGAAATTTTCCTAATAAAATGTATTATATTAGAGGTTTGAAATTCTTTTATTTTAAAATTTACATTTGGTAGAATTCACTTTTTCCATGCAGAGTTTTATGAGTTTCCACCAATGAGTTTATGAGTTTTATCAAATGCATAGTCATGTAATCACCAAAGTCAAGACATAGAATGTTACTCCCCAGAGATCCCCCCGTGCTACCCTTAGGTAATACATTTAAGGTTTTATGGTCTTGAAAAAAAAGTGAAGTACAAGTTAGCTACTTGCCTCTTACTCTTTTATCGTATAGAGTGTTTTTAGAAAGACAGAGACCCCTAGGACATAGAGGCTGTGATAGACAAGACTATGGCTTTCTAGATTCTTCTAGAAACTCTCATGGGAGGAGAGGCATTGGGTGCCCAGAGCAAGTGGCTCAGATGGACCGAAGGGCTCAGATTAAGGGACACAGTGGTACTGAGACTGGGGGAAAAGTTAGGCAGAGTGTTAGAATGTTCGAGTCAATCAAGGGAAAACTGATTCTTTTCCTTTAAGATCAATTTGACTTCCCCAATGCTAGTAAGCAGGGTCTGGCAAGATGGGTCCAGATGCAGACGCTCCCTTCTGCTAAGCCAGGTGCCACAGTCTTTCTATTGATGCCTGAGGTGCAAACCCAAGGCTGGACCCAACCAGAACTTCCCACACCCGCGTCCTAGGTTTGGGGGAAGGGAGAGCATGGCCAAGTGAAGGGAGAGCTCCTATAGAAGGGCAGACCTCGCTGCCTCTTCAGCTCTGTCCCCTTCAGCTCTGTCCCCTTCTCCCACTCTGGGGAAGTCTGCTCTTTCCCTGTGATTTGCTTTCATTAACATGAAGTTCTTCTGCTCCTTTGCCCTGGTGTCCCTCGGTTTCATTCTTCATCTCCAGGGGACACGAACCCGACTTCCACCAAACTGGCATCAGTACCAAAGAAAATCCGTGAGGAATTTCCTTTCCTTGCATTATGGTCAAACCTAAACCTCACAAAGAAATGCTAGACTGCAAAGGAACAATGAGAAGCAAAGACTGCCCCAGAGCAGAGGATGATAGAAATAAAAGAGAGAGGGGAAATAAGAGAGGAATATTCATTGGCTGAACTGGAGAGCACAGAGAAATTTCCAGATTGTTTCCTGGAGGGGCTTCCATCAGGACCCTGTCAGGTTCCTACGTAGAGGATGTAGCCTTTTCCTCCCGTAGCCCTACACTCAGGTCTGGTTGAGGGAGCAAAGCTGGTGTCCCCATGTGACCCCACATTGACTCACTGGCTCCCTCTACAGGACAACCCTGAGCAGGACCCAACCTGCACATCTATTTCTGGGGACCCTGGTTTATATGAATCAGGAGTATGTGATCAATTAATCATTCCCCAATTACCCAGCATTTCAGAGCTCTTGCTGAATAAAAACTCATTTGTGCAAAATGCATCCACTTCAACCATCAAACTTTTTGGCAGAAATATTAAAAATGCAGGCAAGATTTTCCATGTGGACACTAGCTGTCCACATTTCTTGATGAGATCTTATTATTGAACCTAAGGCAAATGCTTGTATTTCAGTAGCTGGCAGCAGTGCTCTGCTGTTGTATTTCAAATCTCAGTAAAAAAAAAATCTCAAATGTCAAAATGCATGTCACTCTCTAAATAAAATTTTATACCAGAGAATGGGAGGCACGTTGCTGTTAAATCACTGGATGTCTGGCAGAGAGGAATCCTGGTGACTTGAATGAGGTACTTTGCCAGGAATGAGATTTGAGATTTGTGTCTGACAATGTTCAGTTTTCCTGCCTTGCTCCTCCACCATCTGCAGCAAAACTGTGCTCTGGATCAGAGTTCTTCTATGTAAGTCACCTTCACCCTCATGCAGCATCTCTTTGACTAGGAATATGGAACAGTATTTGTTATTCAGGGTCCTCAAGAGAGTTTTCTAAAGATGATAATTTCATTTGTATGCTAGGATAACTCCATCACTCAAAACACAACTCTGTGATGAACTGAGTTCGCCTATCAATAAAATAGAGCAAACCAAACTCTTTTCCTGTGATGAACGCTCCATGAAGTGCTAATGCTTCATTGTTTTGTTGGTAGATAGTGCGACTTGGTAGGAAGAGACTGGACTTTGGGCCTCTGGGTTCCAAACAATTCCTTTTCTACCTTTTACTAATTATGAGTCTTAGGGACAACATTAGGAAAGGGAGTCTTGATTTGACTTTTGTAATACAGCGATGAACGTTGCCGTGATCCGCGTGGCTGAGCTTGGATACCAACAAGGGTCAATGGAGGATTAATAAAAAACACACAGACACAGACATATAAGAAAGCTGGAACCAGATGGGACACTGTCCTCTGATAGAGAAACAGTGACCCAGAGCTAGTACAGCAAGTTTATTATATAGGTTTTGTCATTAGAAGGTCAACTGTGGGAAAGCACCTGTTAAGCAAGCAGGCTGAAACCTTTTTTTCGGTTTACGGCTATGCTTGGAGCTTTCTTTTTCTTGCAGCTGGTGTCTGGACTCAAAGTCAAGGACTGTTTTACATTCTGCACTTTTGCACAGAATTAACTAAGCAGGACTTTGCCATGACTCCAGGACAGACTTCTTGTATACTTTTGCATAGAAACTGCCCAATCAGCTGTGACCGCCACTTTGAGATAGGAAAGAAAGTTGTTCGAATCACCAGCTGCCACTCTGTGGCTCTCAACACAAAGTGTTTTATAGGGAAGACGATTCAGGATAACATACATGGATACACTTAAACATGGTCAGTGGAATATACTAATTGCTCAATGAGTTCTAGTCCCCTGTCATTAGTTCCTTGGTATTTTCAGGGAATAAATGACAATACATTAGTAAACATTAAGGTAGGAGACTCTTACTACTTAAGATATTGTAAGGTGGACAAAGCCAAAAACTGGGTAAAACTCACTGTGATGGTCATATTTCTGTGTGCATTTTTATTGATTCTTTTAAGTTGTGTATGAAATCATGTTTGACTCTTCGTCAAATACTTTTGTGTCTCTTCTTTGCAAGCACAAAATAGGATTGTATTTTTCCATATCATTTGAAGTTCTCAATGGTCAGGTGACAATTTGGCCAATGAAGTCTTAGAAGTCATGTGAGGGAAAGTTGAAGAACCAATGTGTCATTTGCCACCTTCTCTTCCCACTGTGTCAGTGAAGATGCTATTACACAGCTAAAGGGACAGCCATGAGCAGAATCCACCTGATGACCCTCAGTGGACATGTTTCACAAGTGAGGAAGAAACTTCTGGGATCTGAGAGGTATTTGTTATCACAGCACAGCGTACCCTATCCTGACTGATCTGCCAGTGAACGATTTGGTCAGATTCATTGACTTGATCCTGGCCTCCCAGTTATAAGACCCTTATAAAGAAGCATTAGGAGAGTCATTGTTTGTATTAGGTTCCACCACGGTGATAACTCAGAAAATTTGGAGAACTGCTTCATTTTTGCTACGGTTTCATTGAAGACAATAGCTATTTTGGAACATCTATCTCACCAGTCATCGTCAAGGGTAGAATATGGGCAGGATCAGCCCTCACATCTTCATCAGCTCCTTTCATTGCAACAGAGCTTAGTTTCCAACATGGTAGCTACTTGTCTCAGTTCCTTAGTCAAACCAGCCACATGTCTGGGGCTCGTTATGTGGTGGGCACAGCTATGGAACCATTTTATTGGTTTTGTATACAGACAATAGAGACTCCCAGTCATACGTAAAATTCTCCACAACCTGCAGCATCCCTTGTAAATAGCCTGGTGTCTCATAATCCCTTCTCCGTAGAGACCAGTTGGCCAGCGCATCTTATTTTCTATTTCTTATTTCCTTAAAATTCAAGAAAGAAGATTGCTCAGACTTTCCCAAGAATATATGCTCAACACCTCCAGGACTGCAAGCACCAGTATAATGATGAGTATTACTGATGATGTTTGAGGTCAGGGAATTGATATTCATTATCTCTTTGCAATGCAGAGGCCCTCCACGTAACTAAAGAGACCATTTGAGTTGTAGTTTATTAAGAGCAAACTTGGGTGTTTGTTATGTAAACAAACGACCTTTCCTGTTGGGTAAGTGTTGATCTCTTTTTATGTCAAATTGTATTAGTCCTTTGGATTGAAAAATCCTTTCCCCATACAAACCAGCCAGGGTAATAATTTCGCTGAATGAACCTTGAACTTGGCATTGAATATGGGTGTGTTAATCAGGATATCCTAAGTGATGCTGCTGTAACAAATAGATTGAAGGGCCCATGGCATAGGTCAGCAGGAAACTTATTTCTAATTTATGCAAGTCATCTAGAGGTTCCATTGACAGTCTAGGGTGTTGTTCATTTTCCCCATAATCCAGACTGTCTTCCATTGCAATGCGAAGTTTCATCTCTAATCACTGCAGTAAGAAAAGAGTTCTAGAATTCAAACAAGTGCACTAGCATGAATGTGACACCTGTCACTTCTTATAAATCACTGGGCAGCCTTAGGCACATGGTCCTTCCCACATGAGGGATAGAAATGAGAGACTGTCATTCTCCCCTGAACCCAGAATAAGAAGAGAGCTGGATATAACGGAACATTAGACGTCTCTGCCACTGTGCTGCAATTGTGGTTTTAAAAAACCAAATGCATTAAATGTGTGGGATTCCAGAGAGCCACATGGCTGACATTTTCCTGAGCATTCTTTCTTGAGGGTTTGTTATGGAATCAAGTTTTCATATTTCCAAAATATTTTGCCAGCTTATGAGAGAAATAAAAGTTGAACTGTGCTTTCTTGGGCCGGAATTTCTGTTTCTGTATTCTATGCCCATCCATGGCTATATTTTGGGTGGTAACTTAAGAAAACTTGTGCTGTCACCTGCAGCTCTAATCACGTTACTTAGTGTTGCACTGGGAGCATAAAATGAGATCGCCAAAGGAGAGTCTATTTTGTCCTTCTCCAACGCTGTTTTGGTTCTTATAGATTTTCGTGACCACTATTAGCAGTTTTGAGAGAGAGCTCTTTGTTCTACTGAAGACTCTAAATGGAGTTATGAACTTGAAACTTCTGTGTTCTGCTTAATTCATAAGCATGAACCCGCTCTGCTTTTCACCCTGCCACTAACCCCCCCCCCACCTTTTTCTAAGAAGTTAGTGATCGGGGACAGAAAGATGCAGGTGGTGGGAGCACAAGGGTAAGGGGATAATTCTACAAACTGAACCCACTGTGCTGACCTCCCACATACTTTATTCTCCAAGAAGCAATTTACCTGCAGCCCTGCCTGGCTTAAGTGGATATGTCACATTTCTCAGCAAACTAGCTGTTATCTGCAGGAGAAATGCAGACCTGAAACCAAGGATAATAATAAAAACAATAACAAATAAGATAAATAAATAAAAATAATAAAATAATAAAAAATAAGGGTTACCCTGAGGAGGGGAGACTTTTCTGAGCCCTTTACAGGGAGATAAGGATAATTTCCTCTAACTGTAAAATTTGTAAGAATAGGCTCCAATTAGAACTGGTCAGCCTGGGCCAAAGTGACCTTGAGTTGTGAGGACAGTGAGATTTGAAAAAGTATGATGTCATCCTGCTGTCAGTCAAAAGTCAAGAGGTGGACCAGGGTGGGACTTTCTGGAAACCTCCCACGTCCCCCAATAGAACTGGGGGGGACAGGAGAGGCATGTTGTCCCTCTCTTCTCTTCGAGGACCCACTCTGTCTCTTGAGAGTGTGCCCTTCCCCTTTCCCTATTGTAACTGGTCTATTTCATGATTTGGGCATGGTAGTGCTGCTAAGCCACTGAGGCTTATCTTAAAACACATGGTTTTCCATGAATCACTTCTTTAAAAACCCTCTGTTCTCCCTGAAGGGAAGACTCACAGTCTCTGAGACAGGAGTCCCCTGTTTTTCTCCTTTAGTAGCAAAACAATAAAACTTCTTTTTACTGTTTCTCAGAACTGTGTCCTAGCTTTTGAGTTGGCTTCGGGGACAAGGAGAGGGTTTGGTAACACTGTCCCTTTCATATGCTCATACCTATTGTATCTGAAGTCTTTCTGACTTAATTGCAATAATCAGTGTTTGAAGCAGGGGGGGTTCGCTTTGCCTCAGTTTCTCAGAAGGCCCCAGCCCTGTACCGTTAGGACTTAATGCTCATTACAATAATCAACCTCCATTTTTTAAAACTTTTTTTTATTAGATGATATAGAGTTACAATTGAGGGGGAAGCATTATCAAACATTCAAGAACAAAAGTACATATGCTTAGTTATCCAGGGCTAATGCCATGTCATGGATGCCCTGCTTGGGTTCCCCATGTTGCTGTTTCCCCCAGAAGAACCCCTGAGTTAAATGGATATCTCGTGGAGGTCAAAACAATCTCCTTCTGAGATGATTCCCCCATATTCCCACCCTCCAGTCTCCTAGGAGTTCTTCCTTCACCCTTCCCCTCATCCCCCTCCCTACGCCTCCAAGTATCCTAGGGAGTCATCACCCTGTTGCATAAGAATCATACAATTTGATGTTATTATTAGCTTAGCCGTCTAACATACAGCTTCCCGATGTATTCTAGCTTCCACAGATGAGAGAAACCATTTGGCCCTTGAGTCTCTGAGACTGGGATACTTCACTTTGCATAATTCTTTCCATCTCCATCCATATGATTCAAAAGCCATAATATCATCTTCTCTAATGGCCGAGTAGTATTCCATTGTATATATGTACCAAAGTTTTTGTATCCACTCATCGAGTGAGGGGCATCTGGGTTGGTTCCATAGTCTAGCTATAGGAAATTGAGGTGCTATAAACATTGAGGAAGCAACATCACTATAATACGCTGATTCTAACTCTTTTGGGAAAATACCCAGGAGTGGGATAGCTGGGTCTTAAGGTGGTTCCATCCCTAATTTTTTGAGGATTCTCCACACTGCTTTCCATAGTGGCTGAACCAGTTTGCAGTCCCACCAGTAGTGTGACAGTCAACCTCCATTTTTAAAAATCAGGCCTGTTGAGGCACAATTTACATATAATGAAATTTGTCCTTTCGAGATGGACAATTCTCTGCAATTTGACAAACATATACAGTTGTGTAATCATCACAACTGAGAAGAATAGGAACTATTTCCCCACAGTCCCCTTTTTGCCATGGCGATCAATCTCCTTTCACCCTAGTTTCTGTCTAAAGGATCCCATGTCTGATCTTCTGCTTTTGGCCTTTCTCTGAAAATGTCATGTAACTTAGGCTTTTGAGTCTGGATGTTTCATTAACAGTTATCCTCAAGATTCTTCCAAATTGCATGCAGCAATATTTTGTTGTTGTAGAGTAGAACTCCACGGTACCCCAATTTCTTTATCTGCTTACTAGTGATACACATTAGAGCTGTTTCCAGCTTTTGATGAATTAAAGTATACATTTTTCCCTTCTTAGGATGGTTGGGTTAGGAAAGGGACAGTAACCTAGGGTGGTGGCTGTGGATTGAGGAGATGTGTGTGAGTTAGGAATCTGAAGCCTCTCTGTCAGGTATGCCCAGGTTTCTACATGCAGGGAATTCAAGGCTTACGTAGCTGCTAGAAGTGGGGAGGGTGCAAAAATCAAGCTGTAGACCCCTTTGGCCATCTGAAATTGCAACTCCACCCCATGTGGCTCTCAAAAGTTGGACTGGGTCCTGCTGTGGGTTTCTGGAATCTCTTGGCGCCTGGTCTCCCATGTCCTGAGCTGTCAGTGGCCTGGCAGTCTGCAGCATTAGCCACCTGGAAAGTGCTAGAAATACGTTTTCTTGGGCTCTGTCCCAGTGCTCCCCAATCAAACTTCATGATGGGGCCTATCTGTATTTGAACATGCCTTCTCGGAAATTCTGATGCATACAATTTAGGGAACTGTAGGTCTGTAATCCAAGCACTGGGGTCCCCGGCAAGCTCACCCAAGACCTACTTCAACTCTTGCTTATCCCTGTACCTGCGTGCAAATGCTTTTGCCTTACAAATCCCACTCAAGTGCCTGTCATTGACAGGTCTAATCAGAAACCTGGGTAGACAGGCATCATGGGAAAGAAGGTTCTCATCCTCTTTCTAAATTCAGAGGCGTTCAAAGAGGGCGGAAGGATTGGTGTGTTGATAACGAACTGGTACAATGGGAGACCAATAAGGAGAGTCCACAGGGCTTTGAGCAGTGAATGTTGGCCAAGAACAATTGGGAGATTTTGCTTCTAGCACTAAAACCAGGAAATCATTTTGCTTCTCCCGTTGCCTCGTTAGGTAGCAGGTCATTGGCTTTTACCTAGATGTTCCTGGATGCAATGGAATGGACAGAGTGGCTACTCTCAGAAACGAGCTGTTTTCGGTTTCTAAAGCAGTTACGTCCTTCACATTCCCGCTGCTGGCTGGGTTGCTAAGACAGTGAACGAAGGTGGTTCCTTCCCAGCATGTGTAAAATTCGGTAATAACATGTCAGTGGATTTTCTGCTTTTTAAGCTGAAGAGAAAGGTAAATAATATTTAAGGAACTTGTAAACCGAGTGTGTAACCATTTTGCACAATTCATGGTTTTACTTAATGAGCTTCAGGACCATAGGACGAGAGTCATTCCCACTGGGCCTCAATCAACTAGACTATTGAACAGAAATGCAGAATGTAAATCGGTTTTTAACTAAAATCATACTGCTGTTACTTTTTATGGAACCCATAATTTCTGGTGGAGAGCAGGCATATAGAAAACCGTTATTATGGAAATGCCTTTCGGGATTTGACCAACTGCATTTGGATGGCGAATGAGTGCTTTGAGGGTTGATCTGTATGCTGCTACTGACTCTGTCGCACTAAATATATGCCACATGGTTCTTAATACTGCAGCTTCTGTGGCTTTGCAACTTCCAGGCACCATCTTCTAGCTCTGTTATGCTCATATTAATTAATTTCTTTATTTACAATTTTAAAGCCAGGGGAAGACCTGTTCTTTCATTTACCACCTTAGGGTAGATCTTTTCTTTGCAAATAATGGTAAGATATTTGTTTCTCATGAAAACAAACATGGAAAACAAGAGGGAAGTAAACAATTGGAGATTATATATATATACATACAAATATAAATTTTTTTTAACCTGGTAACTGAAAATAGTTTTCAGGCTGAGTATTTTTTTTCCTCTTCATTTCTGCTTCCTCAGGCCATTGGGATCTTCTGAAGTCAAAGCAAGATTGCTAAGTGGATCAGTGCTTGCACAATTGATTTAAAATATTGTTGCCATGCCCATGGCTCCAAATTCCCCAGGCCTGACATGCAAAATTCTCTCCGCCTGCGGGACTGTCTCCATCTGGATGTCTCAGGTATTTTAGACCAAGCAGAGTGGATGGCCCTCTACGGTACAGGTAGGCATCTTACCTTCCCAGCTGTTTCCTGAGGATAGAAGCATGCATTAATGATCACCCTCTTGCAAAACTTTGAGCACAGCACATCCTTCACCAAGTTCTTGTTGCTTTGAAGACAGTGGCAGCATCTGCAAGTGGTTGATAAGCAGGAAAAGAAGGTCAGAAGCCGCCAGAGCCTTGGATTAGTGGTGAGGCTTGTAGCAAGGCGCTCCTGCTTTTTGGCCACTGCAGGATCTACTTGTAAAATTATAGGAAGGCTGTGTGGTGCTCAGGAAGAGAACATGTTGAGTAGCTGTCTGTTTCCACTCTGACCCTGCCGGTTGGAATCTATCTCATGACTTCATCTCAGTTATAAAACTAGGCTGATAATAATAGCCACCGAGCCAGATATTTGAGGGACTTGAAGGTGGTTCCATGAATAAGGGGTCTGAAACAGTGGTCAGTGCTTAGTAGATGCTTGCGAAATGACCAATACGCTCATGCTGTTGGAGATCCCTAACTCTCTTAATGTCTTCTAGGGGATTCTCTTGCTTTGTTCCATTTGGTTCTCACAGCTACTCAGTGGGCCATTTTACAGAATTATTTTATTAACCTTGTGTTTCTGCCATTCTCCTTTGCCCCTAACAGAACTGGATTTTTTTTTTCTGACTGATCTTTTGCTCATTCTACTTTAGATTGACAGGCTTTTGCAAAAAGATCAGAGTTCTACCCACAAAGCCCAATCAGCTCCTGTTTTCCCATCCTCCATTTCTAAAGCTCCTTAAAAGTGGTGCAGTCAGGCTGCATTTTAACGCATAGCTTTACTGTCTAGTTACATGTAGGTTTAATTACCAGGACTATATCAGGCTTATCTTCTTTTGCATGGTCTCTGGAACATAGTGGGCACTCAAGGCAGGTTGGCTGAGTTGTTGAAGGCAGGGTCAGAATGGAAAGTTTTCTTTAATTAAAGAAGAAGGGAACTAAGAGCATTGTTTGGTATATTATTCCAGAGCCAGCATGGGAGCTAACAACACTGGGAGCATCCATCTGCAAGCTCAGGGCACAACTCACCCCACTGAGAATGCTAATTATGTTTTTAAAGGGAGACTGAGACACTGAAGGCTTTGGCACAACAGAGGAGAACAGGGTGGCCCAGGGAAGGAATGCTAAATAGTTTCTCCAGACTGCCAGGCTAGCTCTCAGTTGCAGCTCCAGGAGGGAGAGCATTACTAAAAGGCCGCTCTGATGTCTGTTCCTCTGGGAGGGAAATTTCATCCTGTTATTTTGATGCTGCTGCTGCAGATACCCTCCCTCTCTAAGGATTCTTCCTCATGTTTCCTTGGGTCCCTGTCCAAATGCTCTCAATCCAATATCTTCCCTTTCCTCTGAACATTGTTCTGTCAAAGACCCCTCTCTACTCTCATATATTCTATGTAGGAAATGCAAATCAATCGTATGTAATTTTGTTAGATAGCTAGTCAGCCATGAATGGGTGAGCAGAGGAAGGCAATGAAGGGGGATTAAAAACAGGGAGATTTATCTGCGAGGCAGGCACCTGGGAGATGGGAGCCTGGCTTGGCAAAACCTTCCCCAGCCACAGTTGCACTCTCTTAAGAAAAGTTATTTTTCCAAGATCACATTGAGACTAGATTTCCTTGTGGGTTCTTGTCTCACAAATTTGAAGAATAAAATTCGTGGACAATCAAGGAAGGGAAGAGTAAAATGAATAGGATTTATTTAGGCAAGAAGATGGTTGAGAAGAGAAAGAACTCCTGCCACATGGGAGGGGGTCTGGTAGCAGAAAATTCTATTTTGGAATTTAGGAGTTCACATGGTTTTGGGTAGAGTGTGGGGCAAACTCTATGTTAAACAGGCATTGAAACTCCCACCTGGGTCCACCCACCATCCATTTTCTTGCCTCTCTGAGAGAAAGACTGGAGGCAGGTGAGCGGCAGGTCTTTTAGATCTGAAATAGGCCTTGAGGGTGCTCTGGTTAGATTCCATGTGTGGTCTCTGCATTTGAACAGGACCTGAATGGGGCCCATCACTTCCGATTTCTGACCATTGACCATTCTCATTCATTCCCACCTCTGAAGAAGTCCCTCTAACTTATTTTAGAGGGTAAAAGGGGCAATGATCAGATATGGCTACTTCAAGTTGAGAAGGGGCATTGAAAGGGGACAGCTGTTGGAGTCCTGTTCTAAATGAAATCAAACACGTGATGAAGTGTGGGTGAGCAAGGCAGAAATTTTACTTTGGCTGAAGGGTGAAAGAAAAATGTGCGCCTAGCAAGGAAGTGAGGGATTGTTAATTCCAACCTGATGCAATACTGCCCATCACTCTAATTGGAGGAGCTCAGGTGCACAGTTTGCTCGATTGGCTGTGATTAGGTGGAGGCGGGTGCGAGAGGAAGTAGGCAGTGACTGGGAGAGGATGGGGGTGGGGGTCGCCACCCATGTGGCGAGGGTCATAGTGATTCAGAGTTCACTGGAAGAGGATGGCTGGGTACTGGAAGGGGTCCTTGGAAAGAGGTGGGCGGACACAAGTGGGCATAAACAGGTGAGGAGCTGCTATCTTCAAAGGGGGAGGGAGATCTAAAATGTAGGTAGTGGGTTATACAACACAATCTTTTAAGTTGGACAGAAAAGACATACATCTTACAGTCCTTCCACAGAAATCTAAGGGGCCCAGGAGAAGTGAAGCCATTTGGATTCCATGTGTAAGGCCATTTGGAGCTTGGGGATCTTGAATATCAGGTCAGTTTAGAAGTGCATGGTGATGGTTGGTGGGTAACTGACCAAGGTGTTCACCAGGCAGGGCTCATATTAAGAAAACAAGACTCCAAAACATTATTTTTTGTAAACAATTAGCATAAAAACATCAGTATTAGTCATTTCCTGAAGAGAGTGATTTTAAATCTTGAGTGAGGGCCACTTATGATGTTGAAAACATTAGCAAGATTGTTAAAAACTCATTTAGCTTTTAAAATGACTTAGACACCCTTGAGCTAAGTCCCATGTGATTCTGTAAAACAGTTTAGTAGTGTTAGTTCTGTCTGGTAGACAGTTTTCCTTTGGCTGTGTAACCTTCCAGTTTTATTGAGAGAACTGAGAACTAGTGTTTAAAAAGAGCCATGTCTCTCCTGCTAAATGTCCATGCGGGACAGAGCTTCGGTTATACTCTCCTGCAGTTGTTTAAGACCAGCTTAATGGAAAGTTGTTTAAGACCAGCTTAATGGAAACTGATCTTGTTCCTCTATGTTGATAAAAGTCAGCCGATATTTGCCAGCATCATTCTTGGGAATTTGTGAAAAGCCCCTTTGCTCTTCTAGCAGTCATGCCATCTGCCAGGATAGATCAGGGTCTTGCTGACCACAGGTGGCTTTGCCTGGAAGCAGTAAGGACATTGCCCTTCTCCAATGATCCTCCTTTTGCAGCATGCACACTAGTTGGATTTCTGGGAGGTCCTGTTATCCGGAGTTGCCAAACCTGTAGAGAATTCCCCTGAGTTTTGGCTGACCAAACAGTGCAAGGGCCAAAATATTGACTTCTTCCTTAACCCTTTAACTTCCTTGACTTTGGTTTTGATTTTAAACATCCAGCAGGCCAGTTTCACCAGTCTTAAAGTGGGAATACTGGGTTTTAACTTTAATGTCGATACAGTTAATAGCAGCTCCTTTTGTTTAGTAATAGTAGTAGAAGTCAGAATTATATCTTATCTGTCCTGTAGGTAGGTGATAGTGTGTCTTAGCTCAGGTTTTTCTGTTAGAAGTAGTACTTCTACAAGGCATTATAGGCAATGGTTATAAAGGCAAATACAAAAAATGAAATTACCAAAAGAAACAGTGATCACCAAAGACCGATGTATAAATGCAACTCATTAATGATAAAACCTGTATGCACTGAAAGCAAACAAATGTAATCCAGGTTTAAAATGGACATTGTTTATAAAACAGGACTTGTTGGTTAATTGGCCTGCCTTAAATTTACATAAGTTTTCATTTTACAGATTTTTATAGCACATGAACAAGTGCTTGAAGATGAGGTTCTCAGATGTATACGTATCTTTAGTCACAGATGTACAGAATGTCAACAGTGATATCCTGAAATAACAGTTGCTTATTTAACTAGTTGTGGAACTATCATTTAAGACTTAGAAAACGTACAAACCCTTGAAGATTTAGTGTCCCTAAGTAATAAAACTTCACGTAAGAGCTTACTTGATAGACAAACATATCAATGCTTTCAGAAACTCTGTTGTTAAACTTAAAGCATTAGACTTTGGGGGCAGGACTGTTACAGCGCTTGCCTGGCATACACAGGGATGCAGGTTCACACCCTAGCACCACATACACAACAAAGTGTCAGAGCAATGTACTCCACATGAAAAAAATAAAAAAAAAAATGATTCTCTCTCTCTCACCGTCCCTCTCTCTCTTAAAGAAAAGAATTAGACTTTTTCCTATTAGTACATTAAGATTTTGACCTTCGGAAAATCTTAACTTCAACCGATTGTGCCAATTATAACCAACTTAAGCACACACTGACTTTTTGAGATTTACACTCCACAAACCCTGTGCACTTTATTTAGACTCTCTGTAGCTTATTCAGTTTACCATACAAAATGCTTTCTCATCCGGAGACATTTCTTTCCTTCTAATTTTTCATGTTAAAAGATATTTCCATTTGTGTAACTTTCTTATCTCTTTCCTGGTTGTTGACCTGTTCTTAAATTTATGTTCTGAAACAATCTGAATGAAATTTCTGAATTTTTACCAATTACTCCTTTGAATAAGGTGAAATACTTTGTTCCTCAGTACTTAAACCAAAGCAGTTAAAACTTTTGTGTGCTTTGCATTATAGAATTACATCTGTTAGAATTTGAACTCTTAACAACTTTGCTTTCAGTGAAGACCCATAAAGAAAACAGTCTAAATTTTTTCCCATTTACCAATAACTTATGCCAACAACTTATAAACACATTTAATAGATCCAAATATGTATTGCTTTACAGGTTCAGGAAGCCAAGACGCTTCAATTTAGTTAGCAGCAGTAATCAGGTCTCTTAACAAACATGTAGAAAGAAAGATTAATACTGTTAATGTTAATAAAAGTAATTTACTATTTCTAACTAAGGACACCTCTGAAAACCAGGTATCATGCAAGTCTAGTTACACTTGAAGTCAGTTCTTCCTGCCAAAGAAAATTCCTTTAAAGCAATGAACATTGCTCTTTAAACATTTTTCAGAAATCAATGCTTTGGTCACAAAGAAAGATGTGTGGACAAATTAGGTGTCAGCACCACCTTCCTTAACAACACTCCCATAGCACAAGCCTTGAAGTCAAGAATAAATGCATGGGATGCAATTAAACTAAAAAGCTTCTGCTTAGCTAAAGAATTAGTCAAGAGTGTCAAGACAGAACCTACAGAATGGGAGAAAATCTTTGCCAGCAACATCTTGGACACAGGGCTAATATCCATAATAGACTGTTGGAGTCTGACCTTTATTCTATTTCATCAGCTGCCCTAGAGTGACCTTATGACAATTATTGGGGTCTGACTTTCACCTCCATTTCATCAGCCGCCCTAGAGTGATCTTATGACTATTTGCATAAGCTCCTTCTGAAAGGGCTGCTAGGTCATGCTTTGTTAAAGATTAGGGTGGGTTAAAATGTCTTAATGACAGGTTACTCCCTAGTTTTTTTCTGTACCCTAGTTTTTTTGTCTGTACTGAAATCTACATAACACCTGGCAACTCCCTTAGAAGGATTATTGATTCCTTGGCTGTCTCCCCTCCTCCTCTATAAAAACCCGTGTGCCTTAGTAATAAACAGATTCTGAGCTGCCATCAGCTGCGTGTGGTTGCCTCGTTTCTCCAGCTGGGAGGGAAGGGGTCCCCAGACGAGGGGGGACCCGGGTTCCAGCCGTCGGCACTCACCCTCCTCCTGATCGGCTCCTGGGGGGCAAGCCAGCTCCCCACATAGACAAATAACTAAAAATCCTGAACACCAAAACCACAAATAATCCAATCAATAAATGGGCTAGGGAGCTAAATAGAAATTTCTCAACCGAGGAAGTCCAAAAAACCCTTAAACATATGAGAAAATGCTCTTCATCACTAGCAATCAGAGAAACGCAAATCAAAACTTCACTGAGATTCCACCTCACTCCTGTCAGAGTGGCAAAAATGAAGAATATGAACAATGACAGGTGCTGGAGGGGCTGTGGGAAAAGAGGAACACTGTTACACTGCTGGTGGGACTGCAAACTGGTTCAGTCACTCTGGAAAGCAGTGTGGAGAATCCTCAAAAAACTAAGGTTGGAACCACCTTACGACCCAGCTATCCCACTCCTGGGTATTTTCCCAAAAGAGGTAGAATTGGCATATTATAGTGATATGGCTTCATCGATGCTTATAGAAGCTCAATTTACTATATAGCTAAACTATGGAACCAACCCAGATGCTCCTCGCTGGATGAGTGGATTAAAAAACTGTGTAGATATATACAATGGAATTCTATTCTGCTATTAGAATGATATCATGACATTTGCAGCCAAATGGACGGAGATGGAAAGAATTGTGCTAAGCGAAATATCCCAAACTCAGAGACTCAAGGGCCAAATGTTTTCTCTCATATGTGGAAGCTAGAATACAGTCAAAAACAGATTGAGAGTTGGCTAAGCTAATAACAACCTCAACATGGGTGAATTTTTACATAAGCGGGGGGAACCTTTCCTAGGATGCTGGGGGATGAAGGGAGGGTGGCAGGGAGGTGGGATATAGGAGAGATATCAAGGCAGCTGGAGGGAGGGAGTAGAGGAGTCATCAACCCAGTGGGAATCTTCATCTTCCATGAGAAGCCCAAGTAACACGGGGGTAGAGTAGGATCAAGGGGAACCCAAAGGGGGGAGATCGTGGAATGGCATCAGCCTTGGCTTGCTGGGTCTGTGATCACGATCATATGGCAACGATTCCCTCCTAAACGTAAGACTATCTTTTTTTGTTTTTAATAAGAGAGAAGGACAGTGTGTATGTGTGTGTGTGTGTGTGTGTGTGTGTGTGAGAGAGAGAGAGAGAGAGAGAGAGAGAGAATCAATTTTTATTGAGTTTTTCACATGGCTTTCATTGCTCTGACACTTAGTTGTGTACGTGGGTGCTGGGATTTGAACCCGTGTACTTGCGCATGCCGGGCAAGTGCCATAACCAATGAGCCACTGCTCCCGTCCCACATAAGACTATCTTGAACGAATAAAAAAATTAAAGAAGGAAAACATGTGGATTAGTAATTTTAAATACAACTTCACTTTTATTTTAACCAATTTAAATTGAACCTCTTTCTAAATGTTTAAATCATGTGAACTGAACGTCGTTTGGATCCATTTTTTAAAATCTAGTTTGAGAGCTCATTTATTAAGCCAATTTGGTAGCATGTTGATAGAACAGCACACATGTACACAGACATCCAGTACAGGTTTGCACACACGCACATAAGCCACAAGAAACAAAGATGTTAGAGCCTTTCTTTGAATAGTGGACCTATGAATAAAGACAGTGATAAAAAAAAAAAACCCTGGAGCATTAAAATACTCTAATTAGACAAAAAAAAGACATTGAAAAATTTTTTAGATGCACAAAACCATAGATGAGTTTACCAGCAAAATTGAGCTAAAAAAAAAAAATGAAACCCCCCTCCAAAAAAAGAAAGTGATACGGGTATATTTACTTTAGTAAGGGAGCATGTAATGCTTAGGAAAAAGTTTTTTTATTGTTTTATAAAAGAAAACCTGGGCTTCTGTGAACTTTCAACTTTTCTTCCTTGTGTGCAGCTGGAGAAATCTCTGCAGGACCTAGTGTCTCCTGATATTCCTGGACCCGGTCCTGTCCATGTCCCGAAGCTGTGTCCCTGCTATATTACGCACAAAGTAAAAGAACACAGGCCTCTCAGGCGTCTCCAAAGGCTTGGAACCCGGAGCAGCTGGCCTTTCTAGATTTTTCCCTTTCTATTTTCTCCTTTCTGACTCAGAACCTCAGAGCACAGGAAAGTACCAAAGTGGTTTGGATTTAAAAGTGACATTTTCCCGCCCTCTGGTCCTGAACCAACCGTTACTCATGCAAATCTGACCGTAACACGGAGGAGTTACAGTTTGTCATTTTCCCCTGTCCTCTGGCTGATATTTATCAGGATTAAGTACAGAAAATATTGGGCATTTTTCCTCAGGATTTGAGGGTCAAAGGAATCCCAGTTTGAGTGCTTGTACCAGATGCAGTGGTGTCCCTTGGTGTTCCTCCACTGTCTGAACCAGATGAAGGTGTCCCCGATCAGCTGTGAACCTCGCAGACATTGGCAACCACCCCTGGAGGTCTGACCAGGACTCTTCAGTTGCTGGATTAGTCGCCGCTTACCAAGGTGTGCTTCAAAGTCCCCTCACTCAAAGTTTCCTTTATCTGCTGGGATCCTCCTCAAAACGTTAGCAACTGGGTATTGGGCAGGTTGGATTTAGTCTCTCCTTACCAATGCATGAGCCCCAATCCCTTTTCTGTATCATTTCTCTCTTCAAGGGAGAAAGCCTGATTTCTCTGTACTACATTTACTGTGTATAATAGAAACCTTGTCCATCCTGTTGAGCCTCACAGAGGACAGAAGCCAGTATCTATCAGCTATTGCTCTATGGGAGGGACATGTTCCTGAGAACCATGTGCTCCGGACACGTTTTCAGCCTTCTGTGATCTTTTTATTTGCTATCTTACTTGTAATTAGGGCCAAAGTTCTATCCTATTTGTTGCATAAGGGAAATCTAATTTATAGAACCAAGGCTGATGTCCCACTGTAACAGAACCAAAGTCTGAGACCTTAACTTGCTAGGTGGAGGGCAGCAGATAAGATGTCTTAGAGTGGGGACAGTGAGAGAGAGCCCTGGGAAGGGAAGCCATCAGGGTTAGCAACCTAGACATCCACTACTCTTCCTAAGAGAATGAGATATTCCCTTATAGTCTGATAAAGCATCGACTGGCAGAACGGGGGGTCAGTTGGACAGGGTGTGAGAAGGAGCTCCATTTTCCTGGGGAGTTTCTGTAAGGCAGAGAAAGAGAAAAAAAAGGGGGCCACTCACTCACACACTGGTAGGTTGGTGGGAAGGGCACTGCCTGAGTCCTCAGATCACACTGAGAAGTGACTTCAACCTGTGGTCCAAGGTCGAGCAGTCCACAGAGTCCAGGAAGAGAAGGTGGGAGTTTCCAGAAGCAGAAGGGGCTTTGGCAGCTGCTGGGACAGTCCCTGAGTCCCTCCCTTTCCCCACAGGTCCTCGGGTTCCGCTCGAGGCAAACTCACCTGTCTTCTGACTCTCCAGGAGTTGACTCTCAACAAATTTGTCTTCCATCCTCGGTGTGGAAGTGGGGTGGCTTGGAGAGCCAGGCCTGCCCAAGAAAGCTGAAGCAGGGACGGCTCTGGTGTCCCATCTGGGTCACCAAATTTGTTACCAAAAGCTCGATCCTTGTCCCCAATGTCAATCCAATAATGAGAACATGGTTTTGAGAAAAGGAAAAAGAAGGTTTATTGCTTTGCTAGAAAAGGAGAAAAACAAGGTGTGACTGTCCCAGAAGCTGTGATTCTGCCCATCAGGAGGAACAGGGCTTTTAAAGGCTGTAGTCCACGTGTTCCCTCTCCAGAGCTGTCACTTGTTAATTTGGTAGACAGTCATTTCTGAGGTCTTCTAGTGCCTTCCACAAAGTCTGAATTACTTCCTTCCTGTGGTGGGTGTGTACTGAAGGACAGAGAACTCTGCCCAGGATGGGGAGCAAAGGTGACCCTGTTTCCCTTGAGATTCAGGAGGGGGACAGATAAGCAAGGAGAAGGGAGAGAGAAGGAGAAAGAGGCAATGTCATTTTAAAAGTAAGTCCCAATGGCAGAGCAGCAAAGGCTGCATTCAAAGCATCAAGTGGACCCCTGTTACACATCCTCTACCATCAGACCAGAAGCCATGAGAGGAGATGAAAGTGGAGGCGGAGCTGACACGTGCCATCGGTTGATTGGCGTTTGGCCGTCTCTAGAGACCCTGGTTCACGCCAGGGAGTAAGCCCTCCAGAGACCTCAGTTTCCCCATCAAATGGATTGTCATGAAAGGAAATTGAAACAAGACCAGACCGACATTCTCTCCACCAAGACAGAGAGGGACCCACAAGTCTCGCTCCAGCAGAGCCTTACCCGGTCTTGAGCCTGACAGCCACACCGTCAGTTCTTACCTGGGTGACAGGGTCTTGCTGTTTACGATAGAAACTCCTCCCTTTCACTCAACCTTCTGAAGAGCCCCATACTGGCCACCAAAATGAAGCAGTAATTTTAAGATGACACTATATTTCCCACTTGGCCAATTTCCTTCTGGGTTCTTGTCTTGCAAATTTGAAGAGTAAAATCCACAGACAAAGAAGGGAAAAGTAGAAGGAGTAGGATTTATTTAGGTAAGAGGAGAGTTGAGAAGAGAGAGAGAGAGCTCCCGCCACGCAGAAAAACCTATTTTGCAGCGTAGGAGCTCACAGGGTTCTGGATGGAGCACTGAAGCTCTCACCTGGGCCAGCCTCTCTCTCCCTTCCATTTTCCTGCTCCTCTGGGACAGAGACTGGAGTGTCCCACAGATCTTTTATGCCTGCAATAGGCCTTCGGTCTCTGCATTTGAATAATGGGGCCCATCACTTCCAATTGCTGACCATTGACAATTCTCATTCAATGTCACACCTACCAGGTGGCCTGGACCCTCCCCTGTCACCAAAACCATCAAAACCCCCAATCACCCTGGCCACAAAGAAAGCTTGCTGAGGGCTTTTCAAAGAGTGATGAACCTGATAAAGGGGCAGGAGATTGAGACAAACCAAGGGGACTCAATTTCCTTAAAAACTCCCACTATGAGCACCATACCATCCTCCCTTGGAGGTGGTCCTTAGTGCTCCTATGCTGTCAATCAAAAGTCAAAAGATGGACCAGGGCAGGACTCTCTGGAAACTTCTCTGGGATACCCAATAAATCTGGAATGCAGGACAGGTACACTGTCCTCTCCTGTCTGAGAGGACCTACTCTTTCCCATGAGACTGTCCCCATTCTCCCTTTCCTATTTCTCTCAGTAAACTCAGCCTCTTATTTTGAGTGACATGTCTGAAATCTTTCTGGTCGGTTGCAAGATCTGGGGTTCAAATAAGGGGTCTCCATGCTGCTTCATTTTTGTGGCAGGCCCTGCCCTGGAACAACTTCAAAGTCAGTTTTCAGATGCAATATTAATATTTTCCTACATGTCATTTTGGAGTCAGTAATTCCACTTGTAGGAGTCTTTCCATTAAAAATTCTCCCCAAAGAAAGTCTAAAGATTTAACACATATATTGGCTTATATATAATGATAAGAATTAGAGATACCTTGCAGGCTTCATCAGTAAAAAATTAAGTAAATCTTGGCATTGTTCGGGCATGTAACTGTTAAAATTCACAAGGTGGGTCTGTAGGCAACGATGTAGCTCTGTTTGGCTAAAAAGTAAAAAGCACAGAACAATGTGGGTTGTATGACCCTGTTTTGATGGACAGAAAATCCCAGAAAGATATATAGCATTTATTTATTCAGCAAATACTTACTGAGTGTATGCTGTGTACCAGGCAAATGACATAATTGCTGCATTTGTGAGTTTAAAATTTCATGTAGGATAGTGGATAATAAAGCTAGGAAATAGGAGAGCTACTTAATGTGCTGAGAGATGACAAACATAAAGGACAAATACTGGAATGGATCATCATAACTTTGGGGACTAAGTGTCCTGTAGGAAGGGACAAGGGCTTCATTTTCTATTATCAAGCTTTATTGCTCTGATGGATATCTGCTATTTTCATTATGTTTTAAAGAGACTTTAAAGGGTTTCAGTCTCCTTAGTATCTTCAACTTCTCTCATTCAATTAGATCTTTCTATTCTACTTGCAAACAGGAGTTTTTCTTCCATCTTAAAAGCAAGGTTAAAACAGATTCTCCCTTATCCTTAGATTCCTTCTCCAAGCCAACTCTGCTCCTTCCATTTGTACCAAAGTCCTTGAGAGACTCCTAGATATTCAGTCTCTCAATTTCTCACCTCCCATCCACTCTTCCACCTAAACCCACCTGCCTTGATTCATTGAATGGGGATTGAACCCAGGGGTGTTTAAGCACTGAGCAATGCCCCCAGCCCTTTTTATTTTGTATTCTGAGTTAGGGTCTCACTAAGTGCGTAGGGCCTCGCTAAGTTGTGGAGGCTGTCCTTCAACTTGTGATCCTCCTGCTTCAGCCTCCCAAGTTGCTGGGATTACAGGTGTGCAGCACCACATCCAGCCCCTCTTTCTTTGAGACTTCCATGTTGCTTAAATTGTCCTCTTACCTTGTCAGTGAATTGCAAGGGCACATACCTCTCTGGGTATTGGATGCCCTTTCTTTCTCTGAGATTGTGTCCTGGGATGACTTCTCCCTCCACACATTCTCCCTAGGTGACCTCCTCCACTCTCCTATTTCACTGACCTAATTTTTGATATCTCCTAAATTTTGATCTCCATTTCTACCCTTCTTCCTCATTTTGGCTTCCATATAGCATCCCTAAGGGACGCCAAACTGAGTGTGTTGAAAACTGAATTTTCAATCTTCCTCTTAAACTCTGCGTTCTCTTGTGCGTGTGTGGAGGGGGTGGTGGTGTTGGTTCTGGGAACAAGGTAGTACCATTTAAAAGTCAAGACTGAAAGCTGAAAGTCACCTATTTTGAAAATGTGTCCTATTTATTCCTATGACCAGTGCTCTGGCCACAGTGTCTGACACCCAGGGGGGCATCTGATACATGTTTGCAAGTAAGTAGGAAGGAAGGAATTATGGTCACTTTGTGGCCGAGAGAACACCCTGAGTTCACCACACTGCTTCATTTTCCTAGTGCATAGAGAGGAACATGGCGTTTCTTTGGAGCTAGTTGAATTTATACTGCTAGTTCTTGATGGTGGAATATGGGTGGTAGTGATATTTTTCGGTTTCAGACCTTGCCATGCAAACTTACATACTTCCTATGCAACCTTCCCTGCACTTATGCAACATTTCATGCACCCCTGCAACCTTCCATGCATGCCATGCAAATTTCCATGTGTCCCATGAAAGCTTTCATGAAACCTTCCATGAGCCCCATGCAAGCTTCCATGCCTCCTATGCAACCTTCTGTGTCCCATGCAAACTTACATGCTACCCATGCAATCTTCCATGCTTCCCTTGCAATGTTCCATGTAAACTTCCATACAACACATGCAACCTTCCATGCAATCTTCCATGAACCCCATGCAATCTTTCATGCTTCCCATGCAAATTTCCATGCCTCCCATGCAAACTTCCTTGCACCCCATGCAACCTGCAATACATCTAATTCAACCTTCCATGCACCCCATGCATCCTGGCATGCACTGCATACAACCTATCATGTATCCCATGCAAACTTTTATGCTACCCTTGCAACCTTACATGCCTCCCACGCAACCTTCTGTGCACCCCATGCAACCTTGCATGCATCCCTCGCAACCTTCCATGCATGTATGTAGCCTTTCATGCACTTGATGCAACTTTCCCTGCATTCCATGCAACCTTCCATGCTTCCCATGCAGCCTCTCGTGCAACCTTCAGTGTATCCATGTAGCTTTCCATGTGCCCCATGCAGTTTTCCATGCCTCCCATGCAACATTCCATGTGTCCCATGCAATCCCCATGCAACTTTCCATGCACCCCATGCAACATGCCATGTACCCCATGCAGTATTGCATTCATCTATGCAATTTTCCATGCATCCCACGCAACCTCCGTGTAACCTCCCATGCCTCCCATGCAACATTCCATACTTTCCATGCAACCTTCCATGCACCATATGCAATGTGCCATGTGCCCCATGCAATATTCCATTCATCTATGGTATTTTCTATGTCTCCCATGCGACCGTCCTTGCACCCCATGCAACATTCCATGGGTCCCATGGAACTTCCCAAGCAGCCTTCCACATAACACATGCAACATTCCACATGCCCCATGGAACATTCCATGCATCCATGCAACCTTCCATGCCTCCCATGCAACTTCCCAAGCAACCTTC
>PVKS010027373.1:0-27587 GCA_004027875.1 Aplodontia rufa
TAGGGAGGGACATGGGTCAGGGAAGGGCATGGGGTCAGGGAGGGTCATAGAGGTCAGGGAGGGGCATGGAGTTAGGGAAGGATAGGGGTCAGGGAGGGACATGGGGCCAGGGAGGGGCAGGCATAACTGCACATCAGGGTCTGGAGGAAGCCTGTTGGAGAAGCAGATCCTTGAGCAAAGACAGCAGCTGGTGCCTTGGAGTACTGGGCGAAGCTCAGGGCTCACATGTGAGCATGCCCTTCCTGTTGGAAAAGTGAGCTGAACATGTGCCAGGCTGAGAGGGGCAGTGAGGGCAGAGGAGTGCTGAGCGGGGTGCTTGCTCACAGTCAGCCCTGTAGACATGGAGGACACGGTCTCTGTGCTTCTGTGGTGCCAGTGCCCTGCAGGGACTGGCAGAGAAAGTGCGTTCCCTTTCCGCCTGTGGGACAGGCCTGGCGTGGGACGCGAGCTGACGACTTGTTGCTGCTGACTATTATAGATTCTGTCTGGGCCTCGTGTGACTGTTTGATGTGTGCATGTTCAGGGTTCTTTTGTCTTCCTGACCACCTGCGCCCTGTCTCTGTGAAATGTCACTTTTTACTTCTGTAATTATGTGTTTTCTCACATCTACTTTGCTGCTGTAAACCACTCCAGCTCTCTTACACTCAGTGTTAACATGGGATGCACTTTTTCATCTCATTGTGTGTCTAATTTAAAGTAGGTTTCTTATAAACATCACTTACATGATTAGTGATTTTCAGTCATCCCTGTCTTTTATTCAGAGATCTGGACTATTTATGTTTAGTATAGTTTTCTATATGGGTACATTTAAATCCACCAACTTTCTATTTTATGTATAATACATCTGTTCTTGATTCTTGTTTTAATCTTTTCCTGCCTTATTAGCTACCTTCTACAGTTTTCTATCTCTCACTTTACAAATAAAGCTGTAATTACTTCCCATACTCAATGTTATGTGATTATTTTTTTCTATAGTTTAAAATTGTTTAGGGAAAAAATGGAGAAACAAACAAAGGAACACTTAGAAATGAAGTCTGTGATGATTCACAGTAAGATTTCATTCTAATAAAATATTTCATCACAACAGGCTGGATTGGTGGCTCAGCAGGTATGGCACTTGTCTGGCATGCACAGGGATGTGGGTTCCAGTCCCAGCATCATGTACACAATGAAGAGTCCCAGCAACTAAAGCCACATTAAAGCCACAGGAAAAACTAAATCAACTTGATTCCTGCTTTTCTCTCTCTCTTTCTCACTGTCCCTCACTCTTAAAAAAATAAAATAAGGGGCTGGAGCGGTGGCTCAGCAATCTCGGCGCTTGCCTGGCAAGCATGAGGACCTGGGTTCAAAACCCAGCACCACGTACACAACTAAGTGTTGGAGCAACTAAAGCCATGTGAAAAACTCAATAAAGTTGTTTCTCTCTTTCTCTGTCTCTCTCACTGTCCCTCTCTCTTTGAAAAAAAAAAAAGAGCACATTTCCTGTAAAAAAAATAAAATAAAATAGAAGATTTCATCAGCACGAGAAGTGGGAATAGCACAGAGCATACTTGGTGTAAACCTGCACGGCATAGGCTGTCTGTGTGTTGTGCTCTCACTGTCCTTGACTGAAATGTCATCATGTGACACCTGTCTTTATGACTGTTTTTCACTATCTCATTGCAATGGTTAAATTAGATAGAGGGTGTACTGACATGTTTGGATTTTACCCAAGTAGACAAAAATAAGAAGTGTGATGGTAGTTATTCCGTGATCGTACTTACTCTATGCTTATACTATTGTCAAAAATGCAGTGCTCCTTGAGAACTTGCTAAGGGATGGGTAAATGTTTGCATCCACCAAAATTTATATGTTGAAACCTTAAATCCAATGTGATGGTTTTTGGAGGTGGAAACTTTGGGAGAAAATTAGGCTCCATAAAGTTCTGTAGCGGGAGGCGCCATGATAGAATTAGTGCCCCTGAGAGAAGAGGAAGACAGAACTTCTCCATGGTGTGAGAACAGCAGAAAGGGGGCATCTGCCATCCACAAAGTGGGCCTCCTGAGACCAGAGCATGCTAGTGCTGTGATCTAGGGTTGGCCTGTCCCAGACCTTTGATAAGCACGTTTGCTGTTTAGCCATTCAGTCAACCTGGACTGAATGAGACAGGTTTTCCAAGAAAGCGTATTGATAATGCCAGTAAAGTCACCCATCCAGGGTCATGGCCACCAAGCTTCTCACAGCAACATCCACATGTCTGTCAGATTGCAATTCTCTTTTCTTCTACTTATTTGAAAAATTTAAAAATGCATACTCTGAAAAATTGCTCTAGTAGGGGCTGGATAGGTGGCTCAGTGGTTACAGAGCTTGCCTGCCCACACAAGGATGCGGGTTCAACGTGTCAGAGCAATGAAGGCCTCATGAAAATGGAACAACACTGATTCTCTCTCTCCCCCACATGCTGTCCCTCATTTACTAAAAAGTAAAAGAAAAATTGCTCTTGTAGATTCCTTTAGTCAAAGCAACAACAAAAACACTAACAAGACAGAAATTGGGACTGAGGGTGGAGTCATTTCAGTGACTATCCTTACTGTGTGGATTAGAAGCTTCTGGAGTATTTTTTAAATTTGTAAGGGAATTTTGAGATGTTTAGCAGCGTAAGCTGGCAACACTTTAGACTGTTGTAAGTGGAGATTAGTGGGCGATTCTGGTGGAATTTCACAATGACAGCAGGACCGTACGAAATAGAGACAGGGCTAAAGAGGTTTCAGAGGAGAACATGGACCCTACTGGAAACTGGATTGGAGGCCATTTGTGTTAGGTTCTGGCCAAGAGATTGTCTGCAGTTTGTCCTTGTCGGGAGACTTTTATGACACACAGTTGCAAGACACTACAGAAGGTATTTGAAGCTGTACTGTGTGCCTTTACAAAAATGTAAATGTTAACCCTACATCAATTATATCTAAAAATAACAAGTACTGTCGTGTTGAGGTCCACAAGTGGTTTTATGTCTTGAAATCATTTTTCCACTTAGTTGGGGGCATGGTATTTGGAGGGTATACATTTACTATGGTTAAGTCTTCCTGTTGTATTGTTCCCTTTTCTAGGATGTAGAGGCCTTCTTTATCTCTTCTGATTAATTTATGTTTGAAATCCACTTTCTTGGATATAAGAATTGCAACTGCAGCTTGCTTTTTTGGGCCATATGCCTGGTAGATTTTTTCCATCCTTTCACGCTCAATCTGTGGGGGTCATTAGCTTTAAAGTGGGTTTCCTGTAAGCAGCATATTATTGAATTTTTTTTTTGATTTAGTCTGCTAGTCTGTCTTTTGATTGGTGCATTGACACCATTTGCATACAGAGTTAGAATAGTTACGTGGTTGTGCTTCATAGTCACTGTGTTTTATTAGTAAATTCTGTGCTGTCTTGGTTGTCTATTGATAGCCTGTACCTTTACTGAATTTCCTCTGTCTGTGGTGTTGAGGAATACTAGCTTGTTCTCTTTCTGGAGTTTATCGTTGAGGATTCTTTGTAAAGCTGATTTTCTCTTCATGAATGCTGCACGTTTGTTCTTATCATGGAAAGTTCTTATTTCCCCCTCAAATCTGAAGCTGAGTTTTGCTAGGTATAGTACTCTTGTTGTGTTCATTCATGCATTGAAAGATCTCCTTCCAAGATCTTCTCACTTCCAGAGTCTGATATGATTCACTTTCGTTTGCCTCTGAATGTGATTTGGCGTTTCTCCCTTGCCGCTTTCAATATTCTTTCTTTGAATTCTCTGTTGTGCATTTTGAACATGATGTGTCTTGGTGAGTTGCTCATTTGATTAGGCCTACTGGTGTCCTATAAGCTTTCTGGATGAGCATATCTGACTCTATTGTTATATGGGGAACATTTTTTTAACTATTTCATTGAGAAGTTTCCTTATCCCATTTGTTTGTTTCAGTTTCTTCCTGTATCCCAGTTACTCTTACATTGTTTCTTCTGATTTCATCCCAGACATTTTAAAATTCTGATCATGTTCTGTGAGTTTTTTTTTTTTTTGTCATCTATGCTATGCACTCAAGCTTGCTCAGCCCATCCTTCCTCGTTGTCAGAAGTTCTTTCTTCCAGAGCTGAGCTTCTGTTTTCTATAGAAGTTAGTCTATTAAATTCTTCCATGGTTGTTCTGGTGTGATTGACTGAAGATTTTAGTTCTGTTACTTCCTTTTTCAGTGTTTCTATTTCTTTGATAATGGAGTTTCTCATCTTCTGAGTTTTCTCACTTAGTCCCTTCATTAAATCTTCTTTTGTTCATTGTTCCTTTTGGTAATCAAATTGTTGATAATTATTTCTGGGTATTCATCCTGCTTCCTGCCTGTGTGTTCCTTGGTTGGGTATTTGTGGGCTTGAGGTGGTCCTTTTCTCTTTTGATTCCTCATTTTTGATCATTTTCTTCTGGACTTTTGAATTGCATTTTCCTGTGGTGAAGATCGGTGGATCTTGAAAATCTAAAGGTCAGGTCAGCTACCATCTCTCTGATGACCATCTTCTTCCAGAAAGCTGCTTCTGCTGTACCGTATGGATCTAGGTTCCAGGCATTGATCCATAATCCATTGGGGGTACATAGCAGCATTGTAGAAGAACAGGGGTCAGGATGCTTTGCTGGGTCCTGGGGGTCTAATGACATGCCAGGACAGGCTTCCTGTGTGCTGAAGTAGGATCTGGGATCATTGGCAGTGGGTATGGCCCAATATATCTGGACCTAGTGAGTAAGGGCTGTGTTTGGATGGCTATGTGCACGATAGCTGGGCAGGTTGGGAACAGGGGGGTGGGGTCCTGAGTGTGGGTGCCATGTGCATGCCTGAATGCCCTGGACACAAGACCTGGGTCCAGGTGCAGCAGCTGCTGAGGTCAGCTCTGGCAGGGTTCTTACAGGTAGTTTTCTTTATGAGCATGTTTAATTGTTCTATATTTTTGCCAATCCTTAATGAAATGAATGATTCTGTTCAAGCTCTCCCTTTCTGTACTTAACTCATTTATCTAGATTTTGTGACTTCATGAGTTTTTGCCACACTGTTTTGAATCATTGGTTGGTGTTTATTCTTAAACCTTTTGTAATCCATGAATGTAATAACTTTCCCCTAACTTTATGTTTGTGTACTTGCAAGAGCTTCACCTTGAATTTGATGCTTCTTCTAGTTTTGGTACAATTTTTTTCTTAAGTCAGAAGCTATTAGGACCAAATTTTAGGTTCTGAATGGGATCTGGGGACATGAATTCCTGATGGCTTCCTGATAGAACCTTTGCCTGGCATGCTTGAGGCCTTGTGTTTTATCTACAGCATTGCAAAAAATGTAATGAAATAAGATAAATACCTGAGTAACTTAGTAAGGATTGATTGTTATTTTGTATTATTTTCTAATGGTATTTTGTTGTCAATATGTGCACATTGATTGCTATTAAAAGTTTGATTTTTTGAAGCCTTTCAAATCCTACTGCACGCTAAATTTTAAAAGTTGGATATACTAAAAAGTAAAATCAGAAGTTTTTATACTGCAAAGTCCAGATTTTTATGAATGTTTATTTGATGAAATTATTTATTTTTTAAATTGTTTTTGTTGTAGGTAATTTTATTTACTTAGTTCATTTTTAGATCTCTTTCTGAATAGTTTGGATGAGGCAGTCATCCACTTTTCCTCACGTGTCTACTTCATTGTGTGTTCCAATTCTGTGTTGTTGAGCATTCAACCTATGTCACTACATAGTTAAGTCTATGTAGTTGTGCACATACAAGAAGAGTGCTCTCACAGGGTTTTAAATTTTTTTCCACATTTCTCATTGGTGCGTTATAGTTGTATGTGTTGACTGTGTTCGTTGTTGCATATTCGTACATGCACATAATCCAGTAACATAATTTTCCCAACATCACTCCCCTTTCCCTCCCTCCTAATCCTTAGACATGTTCCTCTACTCATCTACCCTTTATTTTAGGAAATCCACCCCAACTTTGTTTTCCTTTTTCCTCTCTAGCACCCACATATGAGAGAAAACATGGGACACTTGACTTTCTGAATTTGGGTTATTTTGCTTAACCTGATGCTCTCTAGTTCCATTCATTTTCCTGCAAAGGACATAATTTTATTTTTCTTTATGGCTGAATAGAATTTCATTGTGTATGTATACCACATTTTCTTTATCCATTTGTCCATCAATGGAAACCTAGGATGGTTCCATAGTTTGTGAATTGTGCTGCTGTAAACATGGGTATGTGTGTGTGACTATAGTGTGATGACTTTACTTCTTCAGGATAAAACCAAGAAGTGCAACAGCTGGTCATATGGTGGTTCCATGCCTAGTCTTTTCAGAAACTTCCATACTGATTTCCATAATGGTTGTACTGATTTACAATCCCAGTATAGAAGTGTAAAAGTGTTCCTTTTTCTCTACATCCTCTCCAGCACTTATTGTTTGTATTCTTGATGACTGGCATTTTGATTGTGTGAGATGAAATCTCAGTGTAGTTTTGATATGCAATTCCCTAATTGCTAATAATGTTGAACTTTTTTCATATATTCATTGGACATTGGTACTTGTTTTTTTTAATGAGAATTGCCTGTATAGTTCATTTACTAATATTTTTGAGCTCTTTATATATTCTAGATATCAATCCTCTCTCAAAAAAATTTCTCACAGGTTCTAGATATGTTACTTCCTTTGTCACTGAGAAATGCTCATATTTCTCCCATGTTTTTTTCCTCAATAATATTAGTCCTTCTTTTATTCATTTTTATTTCTTTTGCATACCTCTTCTACTTTTGTTATTTCTGCAAATGCATAGGTTTTGAGGGTCTCTTTTAACTGAATTTTGATGGATTTTTTTGTTTCTCTCTGGTAACCTGTATCTTAAATAATCAATCTTATTAGTAATATATTACTTTTAATTTCTAACATAATTGGATTGTTTCATTCACTTTATGTAAGAATTTTAATTTATTAAGTGCTCTCTTTTCTTATTTCTTGTCTATTTTTTTCATTGCATTAATTTTGAGTTACTCATTTTCCACTTATTGTCAATTTGGAGAGTTTCTGTCTTATTAATTGAAAGGAATAAATATGCTTACTTAATATATAAAACCAATCAATATTTTTAAGTGATGTTTATCATTCACTTCATCATCTTTGCCAACAAAATTATAATATTAAATCTGATAATATACACATCTTCAATATTATTTTGTACAGAATATAGTATCCATATTGTTTTTCGACTAAGAAATGACTTACTATAAAGTAACTATTTTTCAAATTTATCTACATGTTTATTGGTATTTCTACCTAACACTTCTCTTATCATATTCTTTGTTTCTGTGTTGGAGTTAAAAATTGGGGTGCAGTCTTTCCTATTCTTGATATGGTGAGAAAATGAAAGTATTCTTAGTTTTTATTTGTCTCTGAAAACCTGTTTATTGTGTTTGTTTTTATGATAATTTATACCATCTAAACACATTACACTAAAATTCGATAATTTAAATAAAACAAAGATGAAACACAAGTGACTTAAGAAAGAAATTTTAATATACCTGATCTAAAAACTAAACCATTGAAACAGGGACAGTCACAAGAGCACCAAGTAAGAGGTGTTGAATGATTCTTTCGGGAGGCCACACTCTAGGTTTAAAGCTACTCCCACAGCACATTTACCACCATAAAATGCAGTCCCATTTCACACTTATTGCAAAAGTCCATTGCAGTCACTGTGAAGTTTTTATGTCTTTTACTGGTGTGTAAGTTTTTCTCTTAGTCTCATCAGCTTTTCAGAATCACTACTGTGCATAGATGTGAACTTTTAAAAATTATATTTTTCTCTATTTATTTGCTTTTCAAATTGAAGATGTGTGTGTAAATTTAATTACATTCTCACACAAATTCTCTTTAATATTTTTCCCATTTTAAAATATTGATTACTTCTACTTTTGTTTTTTTCATAATATTATTCCATATCTAAATATCTATTCATTCCTTCATCTGTTTTTTCCTCTGGATTGTCCTCTGAGCAATCTCATTCTCTATCTTTTCAGTTTAGTAGTTCTTTCTTATCTATGCATTTTTACCATTTTATTCTTTGATCAGATTTTAAAATTCCATATTTGCAGATCTTGCCTACAATATATTATAGCTATTATTACCTTTCATTCTCTAGGTAATGTCAATCTACATTTATCACATGTATGTCTTTTCTTGTCCTCATTTTTCCATCCTATTGTTATATGCTTTATCATGGAGCATGTTTCTTTTTTTTTTTTTCAGGGCTGAGGACCGAACTCAGGGCCTTGCACGTGCTGGGCAAGCGCTTTGCCACTGAGCTAAATCCCCAACCCCTGGAGCATGTTTCTTTATGCAAACAAAATTCTCTTTTTTATTCTTTTCCATAGGTACTATTAGTGTTAAACTTTGCTTCAATTTATGTGTAATTTTTTTAACTTTAATTTTCTGAGTATAGACTTCCAGTTGTTCCGCTGTTTATCTAAGTGCACAGTTCCATAGTTACTGATCTTCCATCGGTGCTGTTAGGCAGTCAGCTGTCATTTCTATTGTTGCGCACACAACAAGATGTTTCTCTTTGAGTTCAGCTTTTAGGAGTATTCCTATGATATTTTCAGGTGTGCTTTCATTGTATTTATCCTGATGTGCTCCTTAAAATTTTGGGGTCATGTTTTTAATAAGTTCAAATAAAATTTTAACCTTCATCTCTGCAAACACTTGTTCTTCCCCGTCTTTCCTCACTTATGTTCTCAGTCTTCCCTTCCATAAATGTTGGTTCTGGTTACTGAGGGTCATTTATCCTTTTATTTTGTCCTATCCAAATTTTCTACATGTATTATCTCTTCTGTTTCAGTGTTTGGTTCACTAACTCCCATTTTAACACTTCTTTGTCCTGTTTAACTGGCTAATAAGCCCATCCATTAAGTCCTGCTGATATTTTACTTTTAGTTTTAATTTTTCCAGTTACTTTCACTTGTATTTTTGGATTCCAGTACTCCACTGAAATTTCCAATTTGTTAATCTTATATTTAACCTTTTAAGATTTTCTTGAATATGGTACTCATGGTTATTTAGGCCTTTGACAACTTCAGATATGAATTGCTCTTCAGTCTATTGTAATTTTTTTCTCTTGTTTCTCATAACTTTCTGATTCTTTATAGTTTGGTAATTTTTGAGTTCATATCAAACATTCTGAGCAAGCACTTAATTGGTTGTGAATGATGTTTCTTCCTGAATGATGTACCTTTTCTTTGTTAGCAGACCAATTAGGGGAAAATACATTTGTTCACTTAGGAACTGACTTAATTCAAATATAAATTTTTTATTATGTTTTTGTAATAAATTACTATATTTCTCATTTCTAAAGTCTATTTCTCTTTTGAACTTTCTCTTCTGGGATTTTTTTTTTTTAGAGGGAAAGAAAGAATCAATTTTATTTAGTTTTTCATCTGGTTTTCATTGCTCGACACTTAGTTGTGTATGTGGTGCTGGAGTTCAAACCCAGGTTCTTGTGCATGCCAGGCGAGCACAATGCTGATGAGCCACCAAAAATTTATTCAATGTTACTCAGTATCTATGATAATTTTAGATATTTTGTTTTATGTCTTTATTTCTCTTTTAGATTTTTACTGCCAATTCCATTGTGTTTGCAGCCATATCTTGCAATGCTCAACTATTTCTTCTATTTTGCATTTTCATTGTGAGGTCATTTTCATCTTCACCGGTGGCACGTTTTCCTCCGGGTCGACTTCAGAGATCTTGGATTACAGAAGTACGCTTATGGGTCCTGGTGTGTTCATTTGGGCTCTAAGAGTTTTGGAAGCATGGAAATATGCTTTTACTTTATCAGTTTGGGAATTTTGCACAATGAGCGTAGTTTAAATTTTAGCTGTGTGGCCAACCGCTCATGATGTCAACCTGAAACTTTTTCTCTTAAAGAGCAGAAGGTTCTAAGTAATCCCATAGGCAGATGACAAGCTTCTTGGCTGGTTTTCTGAGAGCGTGAAATGAAAATTTTTATGACACCCCACTCTGATCATGTAACAAATGGTCCTTTCAGAGTCCTGGTTTTATGCCAGGTTCTCCATGACACTTCCTGCCTCGCAGGTCTTTCTTTGCTATGCTAATGGGCATGCGGAAGCCAAGGACCTGGGGTCCAGGACTAGACCATGTCTGAATTTAATGACATCTGGGTCAGCTCCAACAGCTGCTGTACTCATATTCTCCCTTTGAATCCCAATTTTGTTTATGATGCCTGGGGATTTATTTATCCTCTGTTGAGGTCTGTCATGAATTGTTTTTGCTCCTATCTATGCATCTACCTACCCACCTGTCCTCTATCCTTTTGAGTTAAAATTTGTACATGCATCATTTTTGGAGTGAGAGGCCAGCTTCAGTTTAGACTGCTCTGTGGTCGGAAGTCCACAGTCCATTGTTTGTGACATAGTATTGGGGACAATTGCAACTCCTGGTTGGGAATGTGTGTGGATGCTTACCAATGCATCTGCTCATGATCCTACAATGCCTGCTTTATGTGTGACTATACAGACATCAAATCAACAATAATTCACATATTTCTTATCAGTGAGTCAAAGCCACAATTTGAAGGGGACAGACTGAAAATATCTACTAATAATAACTCAACTATTCAGTCTCTTTTTTTCTTTTGCTTAAACTTTACAGTATAAAATTGCATTGAAATGAAGTAACAATTAATATTGAGCGCAAAGTATTATTTGTTAGAATTATTCAACTGATGCTGATATGTTAATTCCCATTCAGGAAAGCAGTACCCGCCCGCAGAATGGAAGTGTGGAGCAAGGCACACCTGATTGGTATTATTGACAGCATTTATGCATATCTTCCTAGACAGTTAATGTCACTACCCAGTTCCAAGGGTACAGAGCCCTTTTCTATGCCATCACGATGGTGCATTTCATGTGGCAGTGAGTTAGATGGTCTCTGTGTCCCCTCCTGCACTTAGATGTGTGGATGTCACACCTTCAAAGTGGAAGGGATGCCATTAAGCCAAATTCATCATGGTTGTCCGCATTTTTTATAAGAAGCCTACATGAGACAGCAGAAATTGGGGTGATAATGGATCCCTGAACACTACAGCAACACCAGCTGTAAAAATAATAAATATATGTGCAGACTACACATATTAAACTTAAATGTTTTAAAGAGAGGGATCAGACTACAGACTGCTCTTTAATTGGCCTTTTCTATTTAATTACTGAACCTGAATTCTTGAAAAATTCACCTCCATCTCTCTCTCTCTGAAAGGTAATTGAGTCAAACCCCAAAGTTTTTATTGGATGCAAAGACTTGTGAGTCCTATTTAGGAAATGTGTTTTGATTGAAGGATAAATGATTTGCAATGTTCTTCATATTAATTTGAAATTAAATTAAATGAAACTTCAATATGAATAAAATCGATTTTCTTTGCTGACTTTTTATTGGCAGCAAGTTTTCTAAATTTAAACTTGGTAGAGCTTGTATAAAATCCATTTCATGCTTTTAAATAATAGTTTTATTTATGAAACCTAGACATTCTTAGGAAATGAAACCCCAGAATTTGCCTGTACTTGGAATTGCTTCATAGTGGGGTCATGGTCATTATGGCTAGACCCTCGAGGAGGCAGAAGTTGGTACCAGAGCCAGACTATCCCATGGGGAAGGAGAAGGACAAACAGCACTGAATCCATCTGGAAGTGCAGAGGTCATGAAAACGTCCTCCAGGACCAATGGGAGGCCACACGGAACAGCATCGGGGCTGGGAATGTGGGCAGAGACCCCTCAGTTCCTTCCAGCTGTGCTGGGTACCAGGGACAAGGGAAAGATACCCATGCGAGAAGTCTGAATCCAGCTCACTCAGTACTGGGGCAGGGGCATTGGTGGTGACAGGTGCACGGTCCCTATGCCGAGGGCTGGGATGAAGGGCAAGTTTTCTGAGCCATCGACCAGTGCCAGGGCTCCAGCAGAGGAGTCAGAGGGCCGCACAGGGGCCACTTGTGAAATACTCTCTTTGGGCAAAGCTGAAATCTTGGATGAGTGTCACACTTCACTTTAGAGGCCAGCCGACAGATTCTTTGGGAGGCAAAGCTGCTTGGGCGGGAGCAGTGGCGACTCAGATCCGCCGGGCTCCAACTCTGGGCGGTTTCCATGCTGCGCACCTCCAAGGGAGATGGGCCATTTTTAGTCCTGCTGGTTTCTGTAAGGTGAGGGACTGGAAGAAGAGGACGCCTTGGAAAGCACTTTGTCAGCATCCAAGTGTGGAGGGAAGTGCTAGGAGTGGGATCCTGTGATCCCACGGTACCTCCCCTGGAAGGTACCGAGATGGCACAAACAGCCATCTCCTGTCACCAAGCCCTGTGGGATATCAGCGAGGCGTCGCACATTCCCAGCGCACGATCCTGCCAGCCAAGTCTCACTTTCCTTATCTGCCGCACAGCAGCATGGCCACCCTGGTAGCTCTACACATGAGATGCGATCAGCAGTACGGGGAGCAGCCCTTATTGGGGTACAGTTACTGGGGTAAGAAATTAGTTCCAGAGCCATTTAGTTTTGGGGACAGTGAAACTGCTCGGCCATTGCCACTCATCTTCCAGGACCACCCAACCCTGCAGAGGCTCCCAGTGCCCGTGCTGCTGGTGCGGGGCTGGGCTCCTGGTCACCTTCCCATGGCCCAGGGTGTGGCCCTCTGTGGAGACCTCACAAACGCGTGGCGCTGGAGAGAACCCCTGCCTTCTGGAGGAATTCCTCAACCTCCGCCTGTGCATTCTGGAACAGCGGCACCTGACCATGCAATGCACGATTGCTATTTTAAAATAATTTCAACGCTATGAGAAAAGCTGGGGAAGCTGTGTAGCGCTTTTTCTGTTAGAAACATCCACTGACTGCCAATGCATCTTGTCTCCTAGCCTTGCTGCGAGACCATGTGCACGGGCACCCAGGGCACCCAGCTGGCTCCACACAGTTACCTACTCGCTCCAAGTCACGTGGGCAGCCTGAAGCTGAAGATTTCTACTCATGAAAATCACTGTTTGGTTAGAGAAACCAGAGGTGCACCGGTAAGCACCATTTATTAGCAGTGCTGGAAGTCTCTTGGGGAAGTTCCAGCTCACCCAAGCACCCCAAAGCACAGCGGAGCTCTGTCTGATTAGCAGGAAGCCACTGTCACAGTGTCCCTGGCAGGTAGGTGACCAAAGCTGCGTGGTTATCCGAGAGCGGGGTCTCCAGCAGATGCACCCTCAGAGCTGAGTGCGGGTCTCACAGGGGTCTTGGGCCTTCATTCCAGGACACTGGTGTTCATCACAGGAAAGTAGCTATGGAGGTAGGGGGCAGTGAGGGAGAAGAAGGGAAGAGAGGGTGGGAAAGGTGGCGGACTCGTGCTCCAGGGACAGGTGAATTTTACAAAAGCATCTGGTGCTTGAGGAGCAAAGGAGGGAGGGAGGGGTACCCCTTCTTGTGCAGGAAGATGGGAATGAACCCGTTTAGGGAAATGGTGACACTTTTGAGCCATCTTCCGTCTTCTGGTAAAGCCAGTGACAACAGTCTCTTTTCTGCCTGTGTTTTTCCCTGCATTGTTTAGACTCTCTGTGCGGTGGATAGATAGATGTTCTCCTGCTGGCCGACCTCTCGGGGAGCCCTGGCAGGTCCTGCCCTGTGTGCAAAACATCCTTGTGGGTCACACGAAACCTAGTGTCCTCCTTAATCACAGACCCACTTTTGGCCAGTTGAGCTGATGGTCTTGATTCTTAGTTTGAGGAAACATAGTCCAGAGACTAAATCAGAGAGGATATCCTCAGGCAAGTGCTACATCAGACCCCTTCCAGAAGTGGGGACCTCTGCAAAGACATATGCAATGCAAGGGGCCACCCAAGAGGTGACCCAAGTCAGCCTGGTGAACCATGAGAACCAAAGCTTTTTCTTGCTGCAAGGGGTGAGGAGCCCTACTGCCCTTCCCCAAGACTGACTTCATGCACCTGTCCCTAGCCTCTGCTGGGACTCACATGCTGCAGACTCCATTGAAGGCTTCGGGTCATGTCACCTGGGTTTCCCCCATCACCCTGTGCGACCACCTAATAGCTATGCAGCTGCAAAACAGAGAAGTGACAAATCCAGGCTTAATCAGAAGCACCCGCCGTGGCGCCTTCCTCCCCACCAGTGGACGCGTCTGTGTTCACACCTGGTGCTGGGCAGACTCGCCTTCCTCTGCTGGCAAGCCACTGTGGCCTACACGTTGGGGGTGTCAGCTTTTAATTGTAACTGTCTTGCAGAGCACTGTTGTTTTAATATCCTGTATAGATTTCTATGTAATACACTTACTTGCAGGCAGCCCGAAGCAAGAATCAATTCTGGGAAGGGCTCTTCTTTTGTAAAAAGCCAATCTTGTTTTAATGATGCATGAAGAAATATTCGAGCATTGACATTTTTCTGTCAGGTTTCTTTTGAAAAATCAATTAAGATAATACTGCTTTGACCTAGTTATCTAGTTAATGCTTATTAGGAATGTAATATGATTTACTGTCAGCATAATAATTTTTGTATCTTATCCCATTAGCTCGTGCATATTTCAAAGTGTATTACACAATGGTCACTTCTTAAAATGCAATGTAGCAGAATACATTAATTAGATTGACTAGGATCATTAGACAGAAACTAACTCATAGTTTCTGTGTTTCAAATCTGTATACAATTTCTATCCAGAGATTGCATGTTTACATGCCTAAAAACATGCTTCCTAACCGGAATGGACTTGGACAGTTCTTTAAGCCCAACTATTTTTCTACAAATTACTAGCTACTGATATTGGGGGTTAAAATATATGGATTTGGGATTGGTCATTTGTGCTGAAATTTAAGCAAAATACCTTGCCAATAAATTAAGACCTGTGCTCCCAGATCGGCCCTGTGCCCTGCTGGCTGTCAGTATCAGGCATGCTGGGGAATTCTCAAAAATATGCAAAAATCTCAGATTGTTTTACAGCAGCCCTGTCCTTTGTTGCCTGGGTGTTAACGACTGTCAATGGCGCTGTCTGGGAGGTGGCTTCGCTGAGGCCTTTCCAGGGGAATTATTGATTTCTGCCCATTCGGGATTCAGCGGTAACTAGAGGCGCCGCTGGCTTCACTGTGTTAAGTGGAGCCCAAATTAAATCTCTCATGGCTTTCGTGTTGGAGGAGACCTGCCTGAGAGCCAGGCTGGCTCTTGGTTAAGACGTCTCACTATTATTCTGGGAGTCGGCCTGAAATGTCACAGGTGGCCAGGAGACCTGGTGTTCTTCTGAGAGACCGCATCTCGTGCTGCCTTGTGTGGGACTCTCAGCCCCTTCCTCTAGCTGGGACCTTCTTCCCTTCCTATTCCTGAGTGGCACCCACCGAGATGCTAATGATCCCAAGGAGCAGTGGTGGCTGGGGATGCTGTCTCACTCCACCAGCACCTGTGCACAGCCCCACCCTGGACAGCCTGAGCTGCTATCTACCATCCGGCCCCCTTGCTCGTTCCCGCACCACCAAATACTAAACAGACACCCACATTCAGAATACCCTTGCCTTTCTGTTACTGACGGAGTATTAGACCACATCAGCACAACACCTGAAAATCAGGCTGGCAATTGATAAAATGATGGCGTTTCCAAAGAACTTCCTACCTGAATTCAGTCTTTCAAGTTCCCAAATTCTCTTTTACATAACCTTTTCCCTGAATCACTTGCGCCCCAAGATGCCATTTTGAGTCTGATGTCTGCCATACATCATTTCAAATTTACCAGTAAAATATTTGCACTTAGCAAAAGTGACCTTGTTTTCCAGACCAACATGATAAATTTATGTGGGGAGCTTAGTGGAGCTGTTCCTTTCCCGCCTGGTAACATTTTAATTAATTAAAGGAGAAAATCAATGAGCATGAATTCTGTTTCCTGGACAATATTTTACAGTTTCTACTTTTGCATTTTGAAATTCAAAGTTTAATTTTCAATTTTTAATTGTTCACTCATAATCATGTCTGTCCCTCCCTCCTCTCTCTGGTCACCACATTCTGTCTCGCTATCTTACAGTGCGTTTCTCCAGGGGCATTCAGGGTCCAGAGGTTGGTTGTTCTTGATGCAGAAAGCGTCTGAGTCCTGTAGGTCCTGATTTGAATAGAGCGAGGGACACTTTGACACATGCGGTGGCACCCAGGGGCAAGGCGAGGAGGTGCGCGGGCCGGATGGAACGTGCACAAAGGCCAGCGGAAGGAAAGGGGAACGTGCATCCCAGGCTCAGTGGAAATCCACTGTCAATAAAGCCAACCTGCAGCATGGTGCAACGCTTCCCGTGCATTTGCATGTGGATGCCAGGCCCTGCCAGGCCCCTCAGCACTGGGCATGTCATTCTTAAGCACCCAATTAATTGACTTGACGGGGAGGTGAGCTCCTTCCTTTAGAGAAATACTACCGTGGGCCGTGGTTTTCATCACCAGAAGTATTAATTGTAGATTTAAATCAAAACCTGAAATTATTGTTTAATGATCATTGATCAAACACATATCGAAAATGAAGGAAATTAGGGTGGTGGGCACAAGCGTTCCGATTTGGCTTTCACATTATTATCCCCTGCCTAACTAGGCACTTCTCCTGGTATCTGAACTCTTCTGCCTTTTAACTCTGCCTGCAGTTGCTATAGTGATGGCATAATTTTGTAATGGTCTAAAAATGACACTGGCATAGATACTGACAGATAGGAATTAATTCACTAACAAGTAATTATGTAGCGGAATGTTGACTGCCATGCACAGGGTGCACGGTGACACATTTCCTGTTTTTCAGGGATGGCAGTAACATTAGCGTTGGTCATTAGTGGTAGACATCTCAGTACAGTGTTGGATACAGACTTATATGCAGACCTATTTAGTTACCTGTGTGACAGCCTTGTTCAGGACACCAGAAACAGCTGTCCTAGCCTGTATGAGCCAAAATAATTAGGCCTGTCATCTCCCCGCTCTGATTTCCCCTTCAACCTGCTCCACAAAATGCAAATATTTTCCTTTCATTGTCACATTCACCTTGACGTGGATATTGCTTTGGCGCATAACTGGATGAGATGACTCGGAATTTGCATTGTTCATTCTAATAAATTTGCTTCCCCTCCACTGCATGGCAGGACCCATCAGATAAAGTCTCCCGGAGTGTCATCAATCACCAACCTTGACAGACGGCTTTTGCCTTCATTTGTTACATACGAGAACATGCTTAATTATTTGTCCTGTAATTAGTTGGGAAAATGTCAGGAAATGTCAGCTCTCTGTTCGCTGTGGAAGGACTCGGCTTGAAAGCCAGTGTGACTGAAGTGTCATTAATGCAGCCTAACTAGACGAGGACCAGCTGGGGAAAGGCCGAAGCCCCTAAAAGTAATCATGGTGAGCTGTGGAGAACCGGGAGTCGGCACCGGAGCAAGATGCGCGTCCTGTTAGCGAGCGGTGTGCTTTCATCTGCGAGCCTCCACAATGCGCTTCTGGAGAGCAACCCGGAACGAGCACATCGGATTGATATAATTTCTGTCACATTCTCCTCTGCCTTTCCTAAGCCAATCAGGCTTAATGTGTTACTATAGGGGCGCCTAATATTTAATTTGCAGATTTAAAGCTCATCTTAGCATTCGATCCGCACAGCGCAGAACTTGGTGAATATGCAGAGGTGAGCGGCCCCGCATTCATCTAACGATGCGGCGAATTGAATATGCAAACTCAGAATTGTCATCCTGCTTTCAGAACTCTGCTAATAAGAGCAAATCGCCATTCATCACCATCTGGAAACAAAACCACAAACCAACAATTTGTGTGAAAGATGCCGAGAGGTGAGGGGCAGGCAGGCAGCGTCAGGCCCCCAGCAGTTCACTGGGTGGACGTCTTGCCCACACCCAGAATGCTAATTTCAGCATCGGACCAACTCAGAGAGAGACACATTCCCGGGAAGAAAGACGATTTCCTCCCAACTACATTTTGAGACGGAGTCACCCAGACTTCTAATTGCTGCCAGTGCTACGGCGCCTGATTTGTGTGCGCACCTTGCGCCTGGTGCTGCGGGCAGGCAGCTGTGTGCTAAAGCAACGCCATTTCCGGAGTCCAAGCGCCCTGGCTGTTTTGCACAGCATCCGAATAATATGTCCACACGAGAGCTTTCCTAATGACTTCGATCATTTCGTGTCTTGAGAACAAGTAAATTGTTGTTGGGCTTCTTAAAGAGTAATTAAGATGACGTCTGTAGTTTACCTGCACCACCAGGATAGCCGAGCTATCAAAAGGTTAAAATTGTGCTCTATGACAAACATCACGGCGTTCTGTGCAGACTCTGACTGCACAGAGGCAGAGCTGCTCCAACGCACGGCAACTTCGGGGTGGGCTGGAGCTTGGACTTGCCTGCAGGACTGGGAACCCCAGTTGATGCTTCGCCTCCTGGTAGATCAGGTTCAGACAGGTGTCATTTAACCCTCCAAAGTGCTGCAGTGAACGGAGCAAGCAGTTGGAGCTGTGTGACACTCACACACACTCGGTGACCCTCATTCCTGCATGTGGATTTTAAGGAGGAAAAAAATAAAAAAACAAAAAAATGAAGCCACGCTTATTTTGATGAGACACTCTTTCAAATCTTATTCTGTTTTAATCTTTGTCCTTAAAATTCACCCATGCATGGCACCGTTATTGATTTGGGGTGAGCCCTCCCAGTGCAGCATGGGAGACGTCCACCCTCTCCCCCCTAAGAAGAGTCTCGGCCACACTTTAAAAGGCTCAGCATCAGGGGCAGATTTAGAAAATTCTAGCAATTAAACACACAGATGAAAAACACTTTCTAACATCCTGCAATTGTCTTTAAATTCTTTATAGATTGAACCGTCTTAATGAATGCCAAACGGATAGTTAAAAAAAACCTTTTGGTCAAAGAAGTCTTTCAGCATTCCCGTCTTGTGGAGTGGAGAACAGGCAAGCGGAGAGATGCGCTAGAAACCGTCTTCTGAGACAGCAGTTGGAACACAGTCCAAGGAAAGCCCTTCTCATTAATAACCCAGGAAGGCAAAGAAGTGAGTGGTGGCTCTGCCCAGCCCCGGGTCCCCTGACCCTCTCCAGACAGCACAGCAGCCGTCCTCGCTGAAGATGGCTTCCAAGGCCAGAGTACCCCTGACCCCAGCAGTACAAAAGTTCCTTCAACTCCCTGCCGGCTTCCTGTCCTCCTTCCACACAGCTGATAGCAGCAAGCCCCAAATAATAGGGTAGGGAGCACAAGGGAGCGTACTAAAGCAGGGCATCCCGTGTTGGCAAGGCTCAGTCCCAATGCCCCCTCCATGGGCTTCTAGACGCTGCAAGCCCTCTTACCCAATGCCTATAGCTGCTTCATGTAAGCACCTGTGCTGAATTATTAACAGAAAGCTCTGAGGACACAGGCTTTAAATTCCCCAAGGGGCTCGCCTCTGTGCAGCTTGGGGTACGTGCACAAGCCCAGGTCCGCCCAGGTCAGCTGCACCCAGCCCCTGCAGTCCAGGCTGGGCTGTGTCCACTCACACAGGCTGCGGGGAGAGGAGCGGTCGTGGGAGCCCAGAGGCTGCCAGCCACATGGAAGCAGCTGTTCCAGCAGTCCCAAGAAGACAAATATCTTTTCAGGGGATTTTGATAAAATAAACCACCACCATTTTGATAAGGCACATTTTATTAGTGACAAAACCCCATGGTGTGAATTCCTTTTACATTTTATGAAACGACATGTAGCAATCCAGGTTGTCACCTGCAAAGTTTGGGAACAGGATGCCCAGCCCTGCGGTTGTTCTGTGTCCTTGGAGGCGAGTTTCCCCCAGTGGGGGAGGGACGCTCTCTTGTTTTGGAGGGGTCAGCGTGGTGAAAAGGAACGAGGCCAGCAAATTGGTTAAGAGCATTTACTGCTTCAGAGGCAGAAAAAAAGAGAGCCTTTCTCCCGAGTAAAGGCATTTGAAGGAACGGAGCGGGATTCCTGCGAGGAGGACGGAGCTGTGAGCCCAGAAGCCTCCTGTCTGCAGGTTTGCAGGTTCCGGGCATGGTGCATATTTTATGAAATGATTAATGCCAGGAAGGAGCTCAAATTTTTACATTAACATATTTAAGCATACATAATAAATAGGGAATTCTTACAAACAGATAAGACGGGTTTAATGGCATTATGGACAAATAACAATACAATAAGCTTGAAACAATACATTTAAGAGGAAGAAAAACAAAAATGTAAGGTCAGACAATATCTCACACAACATTTGGAGAAGGCTGTCAATTGTTTGGATAACGGCACAATGGCAAAGCCTCTTAGAGTGCTGTTAAGTCTTTATTCAGTAATACATTATCATGCATATTTCATAGCAGGGATTACTAAGACAGAATTGTGTGTCATTTTTGTTGTATGTCTTTATAATTACACCTTGAAGCCACAACTAGGTTTTTTCCTTAAACTACATATTCATGAAAAGCGGACTTGTAATTTGATAAAGGGTAGCTTGTGTTCCCGTCTCCATTCAAACAGCATCATGAAGCACAATTAGAGCAGGCATCTGTGTTCCCGGCATTAATCTCCTCAACCACATTCCAGCTGCTATGATGTGCAGGAGGGAGATAAGTCCTGAACGGACGGGAGCTGAGCGGGCCAGACAACTCTATTATTGGCTTCATAATTGCTTAATTAAACTTTTGTCACTAATCATTATGAGGGCAATAGAGCTGTTATACTGGCTCCTGTTAAGCAAAAATCAATAAACTGCTGGAGTTAATTTCGCCGTATTTTTTGTCCTGCAAATGAAATTCATTGCTGCCGGTTAGTGATCTGTGTGGCTGCCGCCCGGCTGATATGAACAACCATCACCATTTGAATTGAGGGTATTCAGTAGCACATGAATATGAACAAATGCAAACATAAATCTCTTGCATGAAGTGCACCTCCTATCCCTTTATTACGGAACAATTGACCCATCTAAAATGAATTCTAATGCCAGAAAAGCGTTTAGATTTAAATTACACCATGGTCTTCTGGATCTGAAAGATGGTGGCATAAAAAAGATTAATATGCTAATTATTTTTCTCCTTATTTTTTTCCTTCGACATCCATGGTGGGGTATTGTGAAGCGTGTAAATAAGATGACTGTTTTGTCAAGAAACGGCTCTCAGGCACGCCATTCCATTGCAATTTAATTTGTTTATTCAGAACCTCACTCCAGATCCTAACTCTGTGCAATAACACTTTATTTTTCACATAATGTTTTCCTTTCACAAAGAATTCCTGGAAGAAGTAAAGCATGTTTTTGTTTATTGAAATAGATTTAATGGTATTATGAATGATGATATACTTAACCAAGGCTGTATTTATAAATTCCTGTCAAACTTTCATTGTCTTCCCCTCTCTTCCAGTGCCCAGGACTGGTCTTGGGGTGCGGCCGCCTCTCCTCAGTCTTTTGGAGCGGGCAGGAGAATATTGGAGGTGCCCAGGAAGCCCTGTGATTTATGCTCCGTCCATCGCCCTTACCCAGGAGCACCTGTCTCATCCTCTGACATTCTTAAAATGAAAGATCAAAACACAAAAGCAAATAAAGAGAGTCCAGCCTCCCTGGCTGCTCAGCCAGAGTGCAGTAGGCACCACACCCTGGGTTCCAAGGTGGCCGGAGCCAGCTGAGGTCTTTACTCACTGCTTCTCAGAAATGGCTTTGATGGCACCAGTAACAGGGAGGCAGGAGGGAGGGCGGGGAGGAGGCTGCTGAGTGCCATCCAGGGCCACCGGGTCCTTCCCTGGCACCCAGGCAGGCTCACCCTGTGCCCGCCTGCAGCTGCCTGGCCACACGGGAGCTGACCTGCAGTGTCCTGGACGCAGGAGCTAGGCAAGGGCCACAGCGCTCACGCAGCAGGCAGCCGTGGAGCCTCTCTGAGACGAGAGAGTCAAGGAGGACCACAGATAGAGGCCTCAAATGACTTATGGCTGTCGGCATCTAAAGGAAAAGGAAAATTTGAAAAGCAGTAATAAACAAAAAAAACAAAAACTAAGAAAAATCCTGTGGTGTATTTCTGTCACCTTCGATGGCTCTCGAATTGCCACACCACATATCTGCACTGGTCGCTGGGCTTTTCTTTGTGTGTGGTAAAGGACACAGACAGGCGTGCACTCCTCCGTGGGCAGCAGGGTCTGGACGTGTTTGACGGAAGCTCCTGCACTTGCCTCCGGCTCACGGAAGGGGGATCACTTCCGCACGGCACACTCCTGCCAGTCTGTGCCAGCAGCCTGAGGGTAGTAGGTGCTCAGTTAGTGCCAGGCAGTGGAGGGACGGAGGAAAGTTCCCTAAGGGCTCGCAGTCCTGGATGCTGTGGCACCCGTGTTCCCAAATCTGCACCCATTACTTTTTAATGCTCAAATGATGAATCCTGTTTTCTCCAGATTAGCGAGGCTGAAATGGTAGGAGGGGAAGACGCATCCTCTCAAACTAGTGCTTCTTTCTTTCTTGGTCTGAATTCGTTTCTTTATGTGCAGAGTGACTCCAGGCTTCTCTCTCCCAACTCCCGCTCCTAAAGTCGAGGTTTCAGGTGGGGCCAGGAACCCTGCAGGAGCCGAGAGGCAGATGGTGGTGCTCATGCAGGTGGGAGCATGCAGGGCCAGGGGGCGCCGGTAAGTCCTCTTCCCACAAGATCAGCCTCTGACATCACCAGATTCAGCCCTACAGGACACAGATTCTCAAGTCCCCAAACAAGTCCCACCGAATAAGAGGAGACTCCTAGGAAATACGGTTTGGAATCACATGGAGATTAAAGAGGCACAGCCGTGCATATCAGGATCCTAATATTCGATATTGCATTCATTAAATGATTTAAATGAGATTATGGCGTCGCCTTCACCACACCTTGTGACTGAATAACACTAGTCAATTGCCCTGCAAATCTCTCACGTTATTCTTTTCTTAAATTGCAACTCTGTCCTTTCAGCATGCATTATGTATTGGGTTTTAAAGCTGAATAAAGCTTGTATAAATATCTGATTTCCTCCAAGAACACCTAGAGAAAACGGGGCTTAGGAGCCTTTCAGGGGTTGGAAGTGGTGCAGGAGGCGAGCTGAGGGGTTCACCGCTCCTGCCTGGGAATTCCGCCCAGTGAGGCAGGCCTGGAGGAGGACGCCTTCGCTGCAGACCTCGGAAGCACCTCGCACCTCTGCCCGGAAACAGCGATGGCACCTGTGTCCCCAGCGCAAGCCGCCCTGAATGTGAGGTGGACACAGTGCACCTCCTGGGAAAGAGCAGCGATTGAGCTTTCATTCTGTGAAATTCAGTATTTGAAGACATTTAATGACATCTTCTCCAGGCATTTTTATTTAATGTATTCTTGTTTTTGGTTTTTTGGTTTTTTTTTGTTTTTTTTTTTTTTTTTGTTTTGTTTTTTGGTCTTTTCTGTATACCCCACAGCTTTGGACATTCAAAATGAATTTCACTTTATCTTTTTTATTTTTTTTTGTACTAGGTATTGAACCCAGCATGCTTTACCACTAAGCCAAATCCCCAGACTTTTTACCTTTTATTTTGAGACAGGGTCTCATCAAGTTGCAGAGGCTGGCCTTGAACTTATGATTCTCTTGCCTCAGCCTCCCGAGTAGCTTGGATGACAGGTGTGGACCACTGTGCCCAGCTGTCTTAACACTTTTTTTGTAGCTGTGCTGTGCAGAAATAGAGTCATTCTGTTGGCATTGGAAGGCAGCAAGTTTCTGGGTCACAGCGTCACAATTTATTACAGGCAGGTGACTTTCCAGCATGACTTTTGTCCCACTTGTGTGTGGAACACCCTGTGTTGGGCAGGGTGACTATGGAGTTGGTTGATGGTTATCAAGAGCTCACAGAGCCCAGGAGGCTGTGGGAGGCAAGACACCCCATGTAAAGCTTGTTCCCCTCCAGAGTTGGAGAAGATAGAGAACAAGAGAGAGAGGAGAGCCTCTGAAATACAAGAAGGAAAGTGAAGAATGCACTCAAATGTAAGTGCAATAAGTTTGTCACATTTGTGTGAATCACAAACATGTCTAGATATGAGGAAAGAGTCATTTGGATAAATTCTGCTATTTTAATTTGGCTTTGAAATTTAATTATTTTATTTTATTTTGAAGCTGGTGAACATCATTTCCTGCAGGACTTAATACCTAAGGGAAATTTGGAAAAAGAAGCAGCTCTTGGTGGAGTCGAAGACAGCGAGGAAAGTGTTCTTTCCAGAAGGTGCTGCTCCTCACTAGCTCCATGACCTTCTCTAGCTCCTCAATGTCTCCCACGTTGCAGCCCTTGGCTCAATCCATCAGTCTTCTTGTGTCGATGACGCCAGTTTCCCGTACCTGGAACAATCTCCCAGCAGGCACCCGGTGCTCGGCATGCAACTTCCGGTTCCCAAGACCCTCCTCTCCATCCAGTCCCATCTGTGCCACTGTGCCTGGCTCCTGATTGGCCTGGCTGCCATTGCTCCAGGGTACCTGCCCAGAGCCACACCCCTGAAAGCAGTTTGTACTGCGTGTTCCTCTGGTAGAGGAAGCAGTGATTAGTCTGCAGACAGAGAAAGCAATAAATAAGGAAATGCAAAAGGAAGAAATCACGCCCCCACCCCAGCTCAGGAATGGCCTCCACCATTTTCAGGAGGCCCTTCCTGTGCTGCTTGCACGGGGCTCCGTTTGTGCATGCACGTGTGTTCCGTGGGTTCAGTCGCTTCTAAGCAGAGGCGTGGCTGGTCCATATTCATACCCCCCATAACAGCTTGCAGAGCAGGCTGGGCTGTGGTTTGCTCTGATTTGTTAATAAGTCAACAGAAAAAGATAATTCACTATTTCATGTTTAAAAAAACAGCCCTGTGACTTCTCAATCGTCTGAACTGTAAAATGTGCAGACGTGTTGTGTGTGTCCAGCCAGCTGGGACAAGGCCAGCACCCACCCAGGGCGCCCACTGACCTGGCACCTACACCTTCGGCAGTTCCATTCTGAAGTGACTCCCAGCCTTTCCAGGTGTGAGGTTAGGGCTGAAGTCAGTTATTTCACTGTTTTGTATGAGTTTCCTGAGGCTCTCTGACCCTTGGTGGTAATGACTGTGTCCTCCCTACCTGGGGGAGGTCGGGACAGGATCTTGTCCTGGGTGTGCAGGACACAGCTCAGCCTCAGTCGCTGCTTCCTGAACGCTTCGCAGACGTCTTTGGAAACTGGCACAGCGTCTGATTATGCTGGTGTGGCCCCGCAGCCAACACAAGTGGCCATAGAAATCATTCACATGGCAATTTGGGAGGAGCGGCTGCTTGCCTGTGCTGACGTCTCCCACGCGTAGTGAGGATGTAGAGCTGCTACTTTTATTTCCATTCTGGGTACTGTTAAGATATTGGAAATGAATTTTAAAATAATTGAGCACGGTCTTTTCCATCTTCTCAAGCTGGGAACCTGCTTGGGGAGGAATTGCAGCCACAGGCAAGAGGCAGGAAAGCATTCCCGGGCAGATGGTCAGAGCCACCGGCAAGTGCTGTGTGCTGAAAATAACCTGGCAGCTACACACTGGGCTTACCTGTCCTTCCCAAGGGCTACCCTGCAGCCCACCACCCTCCTGCCTCAGAGTGGCCTGCACAAGGGCACAGATGCCTCCACCTAGGGTCAGCTGTCAGAGCTGCTTCCCTCTCATTTAGTTTATGTAGACATTATGGAGAAGGAAAAGGGTTTACAGTGGGGGTGGTTTAGCAACAGGATGGCAGGAACCCTATTCTGCCTGACTGCAATGTGCTGCCTGTGATACTGGTGTCGTCACTGCCGCGTGACAACTTCAAACCCTGGCGACTCAAATGGGAACCCAAAGCTACGCTAGGACTGGGCCTTTCCAGAAAATGGTTAGGATTCACAGGGCGATGCTGGTCATTCTGGGTGGGGACTTCCTTTAGTGAAAGCCAGATTCTTAAGGGGCTGAACAGTCGGGCGGGAGGAAGTTCTCTGTTCTGAGCAGGCTGTCCCAGGGTCACTCTGGGATTTGTCTTGCATTGAGACTGACAGTGAGAAGGCTCTTCCCCTAAACTCAGCCACCTCTCTCCCCTTCACAAACAGCGCAGAGCTTTGTAAACAAATCCCAAGCCCTTTTAAGGAAGCCCTTTCTGGAGGCCCATTGATATCAGTGTTTATTCACGACGCCTCCTGAAGCGTGGCGAGCATGAAAACACGGTATTAAATGTGGAAACTTTAATTTTCATCTCATTAAGGGTGCATGAATTGAATACTAATTATAAAAAGTGAAATAAAATAAAAATGCTTCCCCGAGCCAGCCCAATTAAACCAGCTTTGCTGTGGCTGCATTCACAGAAATAGTAAGAATTCAATGAAACGTGTTCAATAATTCAGCTGTGTTCGCGGCTGTCTTAAGGAGCTTGTGAAAAGGTCCGTGCGCTGACAGACAGGATCCATTGTCCGAAGCCCTTATTTATGAGACTGTGTTGTGATGTATTTTTAGTAATCCATTTTGCTGGTGTCTTACTGCTTGCAAGCCCCAACTCTGCAGTTCTGAAAATAGACCTACTGATTCTCAAAATCGTAATGTGGTGCTTCCAAGTGACTTTTAATGTCGAGGCATGTGACCGGGAATGGGAATGAGTGTGTCCTCTGGGCCAAAAGCAGCACCCTTGGGGCCAACTCCTCCCAGACACTGCCACAGAGGCTGGACAGGTCCTGCTGCTGCCCTGGGAATCGCAGCTGCCCCAGGAAACCTCCCTGTGCAAATTGGGTGCTATCCGAGCCCACGCTGGGTGCTCCACCCGGCCCAGTGCAGAGGGCCCCGGGAAGCAGCGTGGGGCAGCTGGGGCAGCTGATGCAGCTGAAGTCCCCAGGGCAGCAGCGCTTGCCTGTGCTGCCGCACGGCCTCGCACACTGCCCTCTGCCGAGCTTGCGAGTTCTCCGCCAGCTCCTGTGGGAGGCAGGACCTGCACGTCCGGTTGCCAACACCTTGTCATTGCTCAAACCGAAAACAAAAGATGAGAAGCTGGCACACAATGTGGCTGCGCAGCACCCTCAGCGCAGGAGCCTGTGTTTATCATTTTAAGAGAATCGAGCTCATTTCTCCAAGGCAGCCAGACGCCGCCTCCCTCCGCGGGATGAGCGGAGTGGTTTTATGGGACGTGCTGGTGCGTGCTGCTTGGAGATCAGAGCGTCGGGTTTTAGCCACATGGATGTCTTTGTAAAGGTGATACATGGGTGTGCCTGTCAGACAAATACCCCAACAAGTACAGGTATTTACCAAATCACCTCCAAACTCTCAGGTTTGTGGGCCTCTCCTCTGGACGTGGGAAGGCGTGCTCGGCCCATTCGCACAGAGATCACTTAATGAGAGTTAATATCGCCCCATAATCTCCACAGCTCCCATTTAATTGCAACTATTTGAAGTCTGTCTGCACCCCCGGAGGACGGCGGCTCCCTGGGTCTTAAGACTATTCAGGTGGTCCTGGTGCCCCGGAGCGGGCAGAGGAGTCAGAAGGGAGCGCACTGCCCGGGCCACCCTAGGCTCTCCTTCACCAGGCACTTTTCTCTTGCTCCGTGGAAAGGCTGCTGGCCTCTTCCCCTGCCGCAGGTGGCCTGTAGGGC
>PVKS010027374.1:0-27585 GCA_004027875.1 Aplodontia rufa
GAAATTAAAATCCAAACTCACAAAAAATCCAATCGATAAATGGGCTAAAGAACTTAAAAGAAACTTCTCTCCAGTCGAAGTTCAGAAAGCCCATAAATATATGAGAAAATGCTCTACATCATTAGCTATAAGAGAAATGCAAATCAAAACTTCAATGAGATACCACCTCACTCCTGTTAGAGTGGCAAAAATGAAAAATTCAACATTTCATCTTTTACTCGAGAATGGAAAGATGCTGGCAAGCAGCTCGGATTCAGCTTTATTTGATACATGGTATTTTTCCATGGCTTTATTTCCCTTTTCATTGGAAGATCTCACAAATGAGTGATATAAAATCATATGGAGCTGAGTGGCAGCATTGCTCTCCGAAGGCAGGTACTTCCCACAACATCTTATGACCTTATCCTATGCCTTACCTGCACACTATTGCTGGCTGAGTCATTTTCAGTTACTGATCTGTCATCAATGTGTGTAAACATGGAACACATTAGGTTGGACCTGACGGTTATATTTAAATTTCTTCCTACTCCAGGTCCAAAGAAATCCACCACCCGCCTAGTTACCACCTCTTGGATATGTGGTGCAATAAATCTTAAGGTGCATGGAGAGTAGAAAAGAGGGAAATTGTCATACCCAGAATTCCTTATCATTTTATATCATGATATACCACTTAACTGTGTGAAAGAGCCATATTTGTATTGCTCATAGATGGCTCCCATATATCTGGTAAACTATATTTATAAGACTTACTATTGATTGGGTGAATGCATGAATGATGTGTATAATAAAAGAAAAAATTTCAGTTGGAAAACATATGTTAACAGATTGGCATGTTCCACAAAATTTATGGTTTCATATGTGAAACAACTTCACATGTAGTGCATAGAGTTGGTACAAACGACAGAAAATATAAAACTACAAAACTACGAACATGTTACTAATTCTTTTCATTTTATCCTTTATATTTGTGTTATGTTTAAGTTGCAATAGAGAAGAACATAAGTTTATTAAACTTTACATAGAGATTAAGAATAACCACCCCACCTTGGAAATGGGAATAGAGGTGTCCTCAGAATTTCTTCTAACTTTCAAGCATCCATTTAAATCTTTAGAATCCTTTTATTATTTAGTCTTCTCATTACATTAGATATGCTTCTGGGTATTCCCTAATTTATCATTAATGCAAAGGTGTGCGTATGACACTAAAATTGAATATTCTTTTTTTTAATGTTTTTTTTAAAGAGAGAAGGACAGAATCAATTTTTATTTAGTTTTTTTTTTTCATGTGGCTTCCATTGCTCAGATACTTAGTTGTGTATGTGTTGCTGGGGTTTGAACCCAAGTACACATGCCAGACAAGCACAGTAACTGCCGAGCCACCACTCCAGCCCCCTAAATTGAATATTCTTGAAAAATATAATCTTGGCTAATTAGATTATTTTGATGCATATACATAGCTAAATGCTGGTCTCATCATTTTTTAATCAAGTTTCTATGTATGCCTTAGGTATTCGTGTACAAAAAATACTTTTGGGAAATTAAATATATTGGCTATCTGAAGACTGCTACATTTGAGGTTCTCCTTTGACAATCATGATAACGTTTTCAAAAATTCTTAATTCTATATAAAATATTGAGTAAAAACAATAAGTGTTCAATTGATTACATAATAGCCTTACCTTATTAAACAAAAATTTTCAAATGATATATTTACTCATGAAACAAAACTCAACTAATATTTACTAGGATCCAACCATATCCAGAGCCACAGTGCTAGCAAAGGAGGGCTCAACATATGTTCTACTAAAGGGAGAAATTAAACAATCAAGTAAATAAATCCACAAGATAGTTTCAGAAAGTAAATGCAATGTGACATAGTAAGATGGGAGCGCAGGGTTGCCACTGCAAGGAGGAAATGCTTGAGATAAGACCCGAAAGACCAGAACGAGGCGCCATGTCTAAAGCCAGGCCTAATCTCCTGGGAAGAACAGAGTACAGAGCACATACACACCCTGAGATGGGCGTGACCTGCTCAGAGAAGCTGAGTATGAATGTGGCTGGGAATGGAATCCTGGCAAATAGGAGAAACTGGACCAACACAGGGTCTCACTGGCCCCAGCAGGTAGTTTTTGTAATTTAGTGATGTGCTAGCAGATTTCAACACAGGAGACTCATCTGTTCATTTTTTTAGCTGCTCCAGATCCAGTGCTAGGTAACTCAGTTTGGCTTGCCTTGTGCTTCTACACACCAGCATGCTCACCTCTGACAGCTGGGCACACTCTTCCTCCAGCATGAGGATGTGAATGCCCCAATGTTTCCATGGCTTGTTCCATGACTTCAGTTTAGTCTTTTCCTCCAATTTTGCTTTATTTTGAAGTTAATCTCTGAAAGCCCTTTAAAATTGTAGTTCCTCAACTTTTTGCCCTTTGTGTTGGTTCCCCTTCAGTATTTCATTTCCCCCTATATAACACATCACCATCTAAGAAATTATCACTTGATATATTGTCTCTCTCCCTGCCAATAGAATGAAACCTTTATAAGAGCAAGATCTTTTTCTTTTTAATTTGCTGCTATATCCCCAATGTCTAGCACAGTGCTTGGCATGAAGGCATTCTCAATATACAACTCTCAATCAATGAACCAATGGATGAAAGAATTGAGCAATATAACTTTGTCCTTAAACTCCGGTTTTCAACAGGTAATCCAAACACTTTTTCAGATTTTATAAATGCAAACAAACTAACAAAAAAATAAGCAAGTGGGCCCTATGCCCCATTTTGACAGTGAATATTTAATTCGGATACTTATTTTCTTAAAAAAGCTTTATGTCTGATGCAGCAAAATGTTTCTGTCTGAATTTTTCCCCACTTATTATACATATAAAATTTCAGATCAGATTAGAGGATATTATCATACACCTTCAGGAAAACAGCATATCCAAAGTTAGTTTGCGTCTTTTTTTATAGATGAATGACCCAAAAAATTCAGTGAATAAAATACTAGCTCCCATAAAAAAAAAGTTGTAAAAATCGTGTATGTTCTATTCTTCATGGAAAGTCAAACTTGTTGAGCAAGAAACTGGTAGAGTCATATTAACATTCCAAATTCCAAGTCTGAATGATACCAGTAGCCCCCAACTGCTCTTCTTGTGTATACCCTTGTCCTCCTACAGCCTGTCTTCAATATAGACACTTAAAGATCCTTTTCATAGTACTCTGCTACAAAATCTCCAGTGGTTTCTTATCACCCAGAGTGAAAGTTGAAGCCTTCACTATAAAATAAGGACCTATAGGATCCACCCATCACCCACCTAGTTACCACCCTGACTTTTTTCTCTTCTTGCTTGTCTCCAATCTCTCTACTCAACCTACACAAAGTCTTTACATTCACTAGTCTTTATTTCTGGAATGTTCTTTCCATGAAAACTAATGACAGTTTTTCTTCCTTTCTTTAGGACCTTACAGAAAAACACAGCAGGGAAACCTGCCTAATTCCATTTTAACTGTGATGCTATGTCCTCTTCAATTTTGTTTTTTGATTCTTTGTTTGATTTAGTTTTTAATGGTATTTACTCCTAGTCACTTACTGTTTGTTGTACTAATTTATTTATTGTCTGTTCTCAAGCTCTCACAGTTTTGTGGGCCTCTGCTTTACCCTAGATTTTATTCCCTTGTATATTCATAGATAATGAATGCCTTTAATTTAAACTCCATGCCCTATGTAAATCTAGTTCTTAGATAAGATTATTTATTAAAAGCCTCTGTCCCACCACTGTACAGACTTTAAAATTATCGTCTGTCCAGGACTATGATGCAAAGACTCAGCTCTTGTCCTTGTTTCTCACATGGCACTGGGAGATGCCTCATTCAAAGCAGGGCCTACAATGTCTTCTCATAGTCCAAGAGGCAAGAGCACTTCATTTCTAAGCAATTCTCTGTTCTTTTTCTGTGTTCACATGGTCTGTAAGACAGGGAAGTCACCCCTTATTATGAATGATATCTGGGGGGTTGTTTTTGCTGTACACACCAGGCCACCTCTGCACCTAGTCTTGGCCCTGCACACCACCAAGACTTCTTACATAACTAAGGCGATTTCTACAGTTCAACTTCTCTTACGTTACCATGTCTTTCAACCTGATCTGCATTATAGCTGGATCATTATATTTTCAAGTTCATGAAATTATTCAATTCCTCTTGAATATTGACTTCTTTCCAGGAGTGCAGAAGATAGGAAAGATATAAAAGTATGCATATTCCTACAAATTCTTACATTTTGTTTTCCTCTTGGATTAAATTGTGAGAATAGGAAGACTGTAATATTTTACCTTCCCTTCACTGTCATAGAATGGTTCTTGCTGAATTATTTATGGTATTTTTCTTGAACTCTACAATAAGGGAAATTACAAAATATAACACTGTATTGTTAAAAGGTGACTACTGAAGCCATTGCTTAATAGAACATAATTACATAAGAATATCATACACTCTTAATGTGGTTCCGGTGGTGAAAAGCTTTCTGGTATTACTAAAGGAGTCATGATGAAGCTGTTCACTACCTGGAGATAATTTCTTCTGTCAATAATGAGAACCACATAGCTGACAAGGTCTTCTTCTTGTTGACTGGTGTAATACATAGGCCCAAAGTTGAGGCCTTCCTCCAGCAATTAAAAAAACAAAACAAAACGTGTGTGTGTGTGTGTGTGTATACACATAAGCTTTTGTTGACTAAGAAACATCAATAGAGCATACTACCTTTTTTTGTAGTACAAGGGATTGAACCCACGACCTTATACATGCTAAACAAATACTCTATACCACTGAACTACATTCCCAGCCCAGAGCCCACATTTAATAGAAAAGATTTAAGGTGGTTAATATGCATTTCAAGTATTAACTTGGCTTCATCATATTTTCCTATCTTTCTTAATTAAAACTTCATCTTCATATTTTTTTTCCTTTTTTTTTTTAAAGAGAGGACAGTGAGATAGAGAGAGAGAGACAGGGATAATCAATTTTAATTGAGTTTTTCACATGACTTTAATTGCTCTGACACTTAGCTGTGTACATGGGTACTTGGGTTTGAACCCGTGTACTTGACAATGCAGGGCAAGCGCCGAAACTGCCGAGCCACTGCTCCAGCCCCTTATATATTTCTTAATAAGAAAAAAAAATTAAAGACCTTATATTTGCAAGCCCTTTAGTCATTTTGGAAAATGAATAATGTAAATATAATTTAAAATTCACAAAATGTACTATGTCATAGGGATACAAAGATGAATGAAATAAACTCTTTTCTGAAGGATCTTGTTATGGTTTAGATATTAGGTGTTCCCTAGAAGCTCACATATGAGACAATGAAAGAACATTTGGAGGCAAAAAGATTGGATTATCAGAGTTTTAACCAAATTATTGCATTCATCTTCTGATAAGGATTAACTGGGGTGGTAACTGTAGGCAGGCAGTGTGTGGCTGGAAGAGGTGGGTCATCGGGGTGCTTGTGCCTTTGGACTATACATTTTGTCCTTGAGAGGAGCTGACTCACTCTATCTCTCTCTTTCTCTCTCTCTCTCTCTCTCTCTCCTTCCTGGTGCTAAGTCCTGAGCTGCTTTCCTCCATCAGTCACACTTGTCCACCATGATGTTCTGCCTGACCTCAGGCCCAGAGCAATGGGTCAGCTGTATATGAACAGACACTTCAGAAAGAATGAGTCCCAATTATATTTTTCCTCCTCTTGTTGGGTTTTTTGGTCATAGTAGTAATTTTCTAGGCTTTGAATGTACCCATGAAGCCTGTGAAAAGGTGAAATACCTGAAAAAAAACCTATACACATAAACAAGTGTGCACAATGTAAAAGTAGGGATGAAAAGGATGAGTGTTCAGCATGTGGAAAATTGTGGTATTTTCATAGATTTTAAAATATTTTCCATTTAACAGAAGCAATGGAAAATTAAATGGAAAAGATAAACCATAGTCAAATAATAAAAAGCCTTTCCTATAGTCCTAAAGAATTTTAATTGGTAGGCTATGAGCAGATTACAGGGCTTTAAGAGGAGTTGATGAGGTAATCAGATATTACTTTTAAGATGATAACTCTGGGGGCTTGATAAAGACCAGGTTTGTTGCAGGAGGAAGGCAGAAGCTGTGCTAAAGGTTTGATAAAAATTTCTAATGTAGACTTGCACTTAATTACTGAACTTAATTATGTGTGCTTTGCATAATCACAGTCTTTCCAAGATTTGGGTAAATGAATCCTAAGTCAAGGTCTCAGCCTCACACTTGTCTTTTTCATTCAGCTGCAGAATTCTGCCAAAATCTAAACTGTAATGAATGGGAGGTGCCCTTCTTGCAAGGAAAAAACCCTGGTGTAGGGCTGTTGCTTCTGCACCTTCTTTTCACCTCTAAGCTCAGTAAAAGTCCTGAACTACAGAATTTCTCAATGTACCCTTTTCTGATTTTCAGGAATACGTGGTAACATAAATAGGTGAGTGTGATATTAAGTTAAGTCTTAGGAGAACTGTTTTGACAATATATTCTAGGTCAAGAGAGGCAGGATACATTTTCCATCACCTGCCTAAAGCAAATATGGAATGAAATACTTTTTTTGCAGCCTCTGCTTTTTGTAGGAAGCATTGTAGAATAAAGTTGCATCAAGACCAGCATAATATTGAAGTGCATTGTTTTTTACAAACTTGTGAGTGTTCAAAATGAAATTAGGGATGCTATTTTCCAATTATCCTTTGGAAATAGAAAACGTTTTTCATTGCATGTTTGAGGAGCATTAAATATAGGATTCAGATTTATTCATGATCCACATCATTTATCAAAGGAACAGTGTTGGAAAGCTCCATGAAGAATAAAAGCCATATATCACTGTGGTCTCTGAAGCAATGGTTGCCTCTCTTACTGGCATAAAATTAGGTGCTTTCCATAACTGATGATACTTTTTTTTTTTTTTTTTTTTAGGGCTGAGGACGGAACTCGGGCCTTGCGCATGCTAGGCAAGCCCTCTGCCACTGAGCTAAATCCCCAACCCCAACTGATGATATTATAACAACAATTTGGAAACATCTGAAACAAGCTTGCTAATTTCATGTATTAAAGATTCTAGAATTTCAAGTCTGGAAGAGTCTTTAAATTAATCTGATTTAATCATATATTGTCCTATTTTAATTATTTTTACTAATATTCTATCTATGCTATCATTTTATCACCAATCTATTTAAAACATTCAGTAACAGGATGCTCAGTGTGTTTAGTTTTGAGTAATTCTGTTAGAAAATCTTCCTTTAATGAGACAATTTTCTTCTTTTCCTCATTGAAGTTAGATATAATCTTTGGCATCATTCAGAATTCAAGAAAATCCCTCTTTCACTCAATGTCCTTCAGAATACAGGAGGAAAGCTATCATGTCCTGGAAAAATATTACATTTATCTGATTTGTCACCCAAAAACTGTTCTCTATGCTACTTCCACTTTGTGAGTACATGGACCTCTAAAAAGCTATATATCCATTTTATAACAACTCATAATGGGTCCACTTTTATTAAATATAACATATATTTCCATTATTATATTTCAATCTTATGCCCCATTGCTACAAATTCTGGTTTAAAAAAAGTATGATCATATTTATTTCCACACATTAAGAGAATCACTTTATTTACTTCCATTCTGAGGCATTAGATACTCTTTCTTATTCCTTTGCTAATTACTTCTCATTTCATTTTCAAATTATTTTTTTCTATGACAGACCCATTTTTCTAATAACCAGCCTCACATACAAGTTGATGTCTTGATATAATCAGTATGTTTTAAGATAAACTGAGCTGCATCTAATATTCTGAACTATATTTTGTTCCTACCCAGGAACTCAATTATTTCAGTTTAAGAAGCCATTCTTCAGAAATCCAAATACTATTAATTTAAGCCATGCTTAAATCCATCTGTTTACTTCTCCTGCTCCTCCATCCCTGAAAGCATAGATGAGAGAAAGAAATAATGGTAATGACACATTTATAACCAAGTGCTCAAATTTTCTGTCAAGGATTTCCCAGTCACTAAAACATTTCATTGGTCCTTCTGGGAACACCATCTGTTCTATAATAAATTCAGTGCAGTGGGTGGGGAACAAAAATATGACCCCAGCAGGCTCTCTAGCACAGTTCTAATCGGCTCTGGAAAACCTGAACAAATTTCACCTGAATTTTCCAGGACTTCTTAGATTAATTATCTTTGACCAGGGCTATGCCATTGATCAAGGAACAGATAACCGTCAGGTTAGGCATTTAGTATATTATTTAACTGTGTGATTTCTTCCCCACAGCTTTACAATTATAAGTAAATAAGAGCCTTTAAGTGTACTAGATTTAGTATTCAACAGCACTTAATTGTTCTGGAAATAAAATAAACTAAAGCATTAGCAGAAATCAGATTCTTATGTTCTAATCACATCTTTGCTACTTAAAAGCCTTATTGCTTGACAAACTTACTTAGTTTTTCAGTATTCTCATCTGTAAAGGAAGAAATGGTAACTCTCCATTGTGATTTTGTAGTGCAAATCAAACTAAGGCTATATACCAAAATATAGCCCACACAACCCAGTTGTGGACACTGAGAAGTAAAATTTGGGGATCCATAGATAATGGCATGTAAGGTCTTGTTACTTGCATGGAGCATATGGCTTTGAAGAAATTTTTAGAAACACATAGTCCAAGAAAGAAATTAAATTTTTAGGATGGTAATTGCTTGTTTCCATCTTCCATTTTATAGAAAAAGTGGGAATTATGAACATAATAAATGTGAATCCCCACTGTGCAATTTCTCCACATAAGGACTAAATTACTAACTATGCAACAGTTAGATGGAATTAGGAATTAGATGTACATCAGCAAAAGTTGAGAATTAGTACAATGTATGATAAGTTTATTGACTATAAGTGCTACCCACTAAAGCAATGCTCAAATTTTGTCATGAGACAAAATAACAAAATAACTAGCACTAGGGCTGGAGCTGTGGCTCGGCAGTTATAGTGCTTGCCGGGCATGCACAAGTACACGGGTTCAAACCCCAGCACCCACGTACACAACTGAGTGTCCGAGCAAAAAAAAGCCACGTGAAAAACTCAATAAAAATTTATTCTCTCTGTCTCTCTCTCGCTCTCTCTCACTGTCCTTCTCTCTTTAAAAAGAAATAATAACTAGCAATAGACAACATAACATTTGGAATTTGTTATCTCTGGAAAGTAAGACAGCATGAAAATGAAATCATGAAGAAATTGTACATTGGTGGGTATAGAAACATAAAGGAAGGCATATCATTTTAAAGACATTCAAGAAATTAATAAAGTTACGGTTACAAAATTATTGGGTATAAAGAAAGTGATATGCAAATTTAAAGTGCTATTTTATTGCAACATCCAAAGAAGTCTGCAGAAATCAAGTAGGCACAAGAAGCAGAACATAGAATAATGGCTCATTAGAGAAATGCTATCACATACTCATTGAGCAGATGCTGGTGATCAAAATTAAACATAACACTTGTAAACTAAAACCAAAGATAAATCATTGTTAATTTGTGGCTAAATATATTGTATCATAATTTTTTATTATTAATAACTTTTTTCCTTAAATAGCAATTAATGAATTCTAAATATTTCATCTAAATATAAATATGAATTGATTGATATCTACTAACCAATTGCCAAGTTGATTTTTGTCAATTTATAGTCAGATCATTTAAGAATGATCGCATGTACAGCTTTATCTTCTTGGATGCTATGGTTGCTATCAACAATAGAAACAATTTTAAAAGAAAAAGGACTTAGAATACATCTCTGGCTTGCAAGAAGATTGACATACTTGGGGGACATAGAAAGCATATGTCAAAGATGAATTTATTTCATACTTTCTTCTAAGTTTCCATAAATATATTTTAAATTTTTATTTATATTAGTACTACTTAAGACTCTTAATAGTAACCCACTGATATCACAAATATTACAAGAAACTTATGTTATAATATTTTTATTTGTATTTATTTGCTAGTGATTAGAATCAGGACTTAACGCATGCTAGGCAAGCTTTCTACCACTGAGCTATTGTCCCAACCCCTATAATGCAATGTAATTATATCTAGCAAGGTAAAAAATTAAATCAGAAGGAAGAAAAGCTAACAATCTCAAAATTAAAGATAATATGTAACAGTTTATAAATATTCCAGAGAAAGAATGATTGTAAAATACAGTAGAAACCTGGAAAAAGATATAATTAAATACTAATTAAATTGTAGGTAGGAAGAATGACTTTCTGAATTCTGCATTCCTTGAAAAGTTCTCTCTAATTCATGCACCACCACCAAAATGTTGATGATTGAAGTAAAACTCAATATATTAACATTTAACCAAGTGAAAAATATATGAGTTAAATATGCTACTAATATTTTGTTAAAAAGAATATATTTAAACTATAACTAGTTCATGCAAACTGAAAGTTATGCAAAGAATTAATAAGCAGATAATTGACAAGAGAGAAAATACCACTCATCTATACATAGAATAATGGTGTATAGAGGCCAAACATGTGATGTCTTTCTTCACCTATCATAGGGTCATGGTCCACATTCCCTTAACAGAAGACAGGTTAGCATGAGAAAAACATGGCAAGTGGTATGACATGAGACACTTCAGCAATGAAAACCTAGAGAGCCAAGGAAGTTCATTTTCATGCTTCGATTTGATGAAGAACAGAGAACCATGTAGAAATGTGATTGAACAAAAGGGTGTGATCTAATGGGAAGCCTAGCTAGGACTGTCCATTCAGATTTTTCTTGGCTTATACTGTAGCATTGCCTTCCCCCCAAGTAAGGGGTAAAATCTTTTAGAGGGAAGGAAGGGAGTGACCTTCTGTGATTTGGATATTGAATGTCTCCTACAACAACATTTGTTAAAGGTTTAGTCCCCGAGTGGCACTGTTAGGAGGTAGTGGGACCTTTAAGAGGTGGAACCTAGTGGAAGGTCTCTACTTCATTGGAGGTATTCCCTGGAAGGGAGTTGTGAAACCCTGGCTTCTTCCTCCTTCTCTCTTTTCCTACCTGGCCACAAAGTGAACAATTTTGCTCCATCTTGCTCTCCTGCTTTGATGTGCTACCTCTCACTACAGTCCCAAAGCCATAGTGCCAACCTATCGAGAACTGGAACTTCCAACGTTGTTAGCCAAAATAAACATTTTCTCCTTATAAATTGATTATCTCAGGTATTTTGTTATAGCAATAAAAAATGACCACCCCAGACTTTCTAGTTTGCTTTGGGGGAGAAGGGTTCTAGTTTCTATGACCCACCTTGGGAAAGAGGAATTCTGGTTTCTGACTCACTTTGGAAGAAAAAGATGGGGAAGAGAGATGGATGGAGGACGTTCACAAAGATCTAGCATCTGTGGCCCTCTCAATTGCCTTCAGTTCACAGTACTCAGTATGTCAACGTGCCATACTCTGGACTATTGTGTTCCAAGTTCCAATGCTGGTTAATAAAATACTTTAAAAAGTGAATAGAAATGAAAATATCTTTTCTATGTATCAAAATAGTAAATCTAAAACTTCAGGTTATTACTATTCATGAATAAATTATTGCATTTTCATGAAGATATTAGAAATAAGAGAATAATTGAAATACTTTGATTCCATTGCCTACTTTTGAGACTTTTCAGTTTTACAATAGACTATTTACAAACAATTTTATGTGTTTTGTATAACTCATATATTTTCAGTCTTCAAATACTGAAAAATATTTTTGGGGCAAATTAGTAATCAAAAGTCACTGAGAAATACAATAAGATTATTGAAATGAAAATATCACTAACTAATATGATTGCTCTAATTTAACATGATGGCTTTTCAATTTAGATTTCACATGTCTGTATTCAGAATTTTCCTTCATGCAACCTCTGGGTATATAATAATGCCACTGAAGTCATTACCTTAGAAATTTTCTAAAAAAAAGTCTTCCCTCAATAATGTTTATAAGGCCTGAAATTGCTTAATTGGCTTAAAGGATGTGAGATTATGGCTGATATTGATTTATTGAAATTAACTCACATTGCACATTTTTATGAAGATAAATACAAAGCAAATTACTTAATGATATCAGTTTCCATATTATAATTATCCCATTTTTATTAGTCTTTCAGACTACAAAATTATTCCTTGACAATTTCTTTTTTCAAATGAAAGAGTAGGAAATTTTTAATCATAGTCAGAGGTCATCAAATACTTTACAGTGATGCAGTACTACATTTGGGTATTGAAGTCTAAATATTTAATAGAGTAGAGGCTTCCCATGGGCAGGTTTCTATGTCATTTTTTCCCCTGTCAGATTTGATAGGATACTTTACATAGTTTAATGTTAAAAAAAAAGTAAGAGTAACAGCACTGCCGTCTCTCCTACCTTAAAGTATACTAAGATGGGAAAAATATCTTTTTTTGTTGTTGTTTAAGGAAATATAATAACTATAAGCCTGAGGTTTCCCTGTGGGTTTAGTATGATGATTTCATATCTAGATAATTCTCATGAGGTTTTCTTGCTGTGGTATATGTTGAGAAAATAGTTCACTTGGGAGTTGAGGTCTCTTTTAGATATTTCCTATACTGAGAAGGTGATTTGCTCTTTATACATAAAATGTTTTGTTTATTTCATAGGTAATTTTAATTCATATTTGGATGCAAGTGTTTTTATCTTTGCAAAATACATATTGGTATTTCCATCAAACTACAATTTTTTTCAAGAATTGGACATATAGCTTATGAAATAAATAATGTAAAGATACTTAAGGTATTACATTTTTAAAACCCACAAAAGTTCTTTATAAATATTTTATGGAGCTTTAAAATTAGTAATATTAAAAGGAACAAATATCAAATCAGAAATACAGTGTATCACCACAGGTCATTCATATAAACAGTATTTCAATACTATGAAGTGGATTTAATTTTGTTCTTTACATTCAGGTCTGTAATACCATTTTTTCCTTGTAGAAGTGATGGAAGAAATGTTTCCCTCTGAATCTGCTTTTATTCTCCAGTCTGGTGAGTATCTCATTAGAATTATTAGGAATACATTGTCCCAACTCAAAGCTCTTGTCACTCAGTTACCTGATATACAATAACAATACATTGTTAATATAAAGAGAAAAGAGTCCTCTTACTATAGCAACATATAAATACAGTATTCTATTATTTATTTTCCCGAGGGAAAAAATGTCTGATTTTTAGCTGTATCATTATTAACCATGAGACAATATTAGTAACAATTGCAACTTTTCCTACCACCGAGTTTCATATGTACTCACAGTACCCAGATTTGTATATTTAATGTGATTTTTCAATAAAAAGGATCAGGATTCCTTACACGGTAGTAAATTTGATGGGTAGAGATAATAAAAGAGATAATAAGATGGCTTAGAAATATCATTTTATTTCCCTAAAGCAAGGATGCTTTCAAAAACATCTGGCGCAATGTTGAAAGATTAAGGGACTAGGATTGCTACTAAGCAAGTCATGTCGTTACACATTTTAGCAACCTGAAACATGTTGAATCTATGATCAGCCATGACTTTAAAATGATAAGTTTGATTACAATAGGGTAAAACAATAGGGTATGTTTAATCACTAGATGGTTATTGTTATGATTTGGATCTGGAATGCCCACCAATCTCATGTACTGAAGGCTTGGTCCCCAGTGCAGCAATTCTTAAAAGTGGGGCTTTAAGAAAATGATTGGATAGTGAGTGCTCTAACCTTTTAGTGGATTACTTCATTTTATAGATAAATAATATGAATGGACTATTGGGAGGTAACAGAAACTGTAGTAGGTGGGAAAAGGTAGAGGAAGTAGGTCACTGGAGGAATGCCCTGAAACTGTATTTCCTGTGCTCAGCTCCTCTCTTCCTGTACCTCCAAAACTCTCTTCCTTTCCTGTCCTCCCTCCCTCTGCTTTCCAACTGCCATGAGCTGAGAAGCTTCCCTCTGCTGAGTTTTCCCTCCATGATGTACTGCTTCATCTTAGGCCCAAAGCAATGGAGTTGGCCAACCATGGAGGGAAACCTCTGAAATTGTAAGCCAAAATAAATCTTTCCTCCTTTAAGTTGTTTATGTCAGATTCTTTCTGTCCTTCTTTCTTAAAAAAAAATATATTCAAGTTAGGTAGCTATTAAAAAAAAAAAGCTAAAAAGCTGACTATCACAGCTACTTTTGTGTTTTAAAATTACTTATCTAATTTTAAAGAGTAGACACGTATCTATTTCTATCAGTTTAATAAGAGATAATAAAAGCATAGAAATGTAAAATAAACTAAAATAATCCAGAAAACCAGTGGTCCTATTCCCAGAAGATAAAAGAGTTATGAACAGAAAAAATTATACAAGTAAAGCATGTGGAAAGATGGCTCAACAGTATCCCAAAATCATAAGTTAGTTTTTAGATCAGTCCTTCATCTTCTGGAAAACGACTCATTTTTCTGGACAAGTAGTTCCTAATGTGTAGTCCCAGCAAGCAACATCAGCAACATATGGAGACTTGTGAGATACACAAACTCACTGACCCATCCCATATCTCCTAAATCACAACAGGGCTTGGGTTCATGCATTTGTGTTTTTAAAAAGTGGTACTTATGAAGGCACATGATCACTTTCTCAAGGGATGTTTGTATATCATAACGATTAAAAGACCATAAAACTCCTATGTTTTTTTCATGTTTCAGATAAACATACCTAAGGATAGGGTAAGAGAATCTTGCTTCTTGCTTGTGTAATCAATTAACCAGAGAACTTCATACTAAAAAGTCATTGATTGCAAGTTTAAAAAATTCATATTCAATCTCATGAGATGTGTGTTGAGAGGGAAAATATATCAAAGAGAGAAAGCCTTTAGGCTACTCAGCAGCTTCTCAATGTAACACCCCTTGGGGTTAGGGATTGGGCAGGAAAGATACTATGGTGCGCCAAGGGAAGATCAAGCATAAATGGCAAATGCATTTTAAACAAATTCATAAGACACAGGTAAAAATAAAGCAAAATGATAATGTATATAGTAAGAAGTATAGTTACTAAGCACCAGAAATTTTTCACCTTCTCTCTCTCCCAACTTCAAGAGTCTGAAATGGAAGCCAATTTATGGTTATATTTTGTTTGATGATCATCAAATAGGCCAAAAAGGTTAATTATTTTATTATCTATAATACACTGAAGCAATTGTCATTACTATATAAAGTTCCAATCACATGTCATCTATTCTAGAAGTATGACACACTAACAAAATCCTGCTTCTTAGCTCACTGCCTTCATAAAGAACAATTTTCTTCTACTCACATACACTTTCCACAGTCAGTTTTCTAAAAAAGCTATTGTTTCCATGTACACTATGTTGCTTTCCAAGAAAACCTTACCAATTTCCATCAATGGTGTAAAAGAAGATAACTCAAATTAATCTTTTGGGGAAAGGCCATGGTTTTGGTCCATGGCTTACAGAATAATTGTTTTAGCACAATTAGTGGTAATTGTTCTTTAATAGGATAATTTTGTTTATATATAAGAAGATATCATGGAAATTTTTAAATATGGGACTTAGTATACTAAATTTTTAAATCTAAAATAATATATCTGACACGAAAATTTAACAAAAGGAAGAGATTACTTTTTTCCTTTAAATGAAGCATGCCAGTTAGCAGTGGGTCCTTCAAAGTGCAGGGTTTCTCAGAAGATATTAATTCAATTAGACAATATTAAAGGATACCTTTACAAGGTGCCAAAAATATATGTTGAAGAAAGATAGCCTTTTTAATAAATGCTACTGGGAAAACTGAATAACCATATGTAATGAAAAATAAAATTAAAGCCTATTTCTCAACCTATACAAAAATCAAATAAAAATGGATCAAAGACTTAGGAATTAGACCAGAAATTTTGCAACTGCTAGAAGAAAATATTGGGTCAACACTCCAGCATAAAGTTTCAGGCAGCTACTTCCTCAATAAGACTCCTAATGTTCAAGAAACAAAACTAATAATAATTTGATGGGATGTCATCAAATTTAAAAGCTTCTGCACAACAAAGGAAATAATGAAAAGTGTGAAGACAGCTCTTATAAAATGGGGGGAAACCTTTGCTAACTGCTCCTCTGATATGAGATTAATATTCAGAACACAAAAAGAACTCAAAGACTCAATGCCTTAAAAACAAATAACTCAATCATTAAATGAGCAAAAGAACTAAACAGACATTTCTTAAAAGAAGAAACACAAATGGATAACAACATATGAAAAATGTTCAACATGTCTTGCAATAAGGAAATGCAAATCAAAACTACACTAAGATTTTATCTCACTCCAGTCAGAAAGCAACTATAGACACAAATAATAATAAATGCGAGAAAGAATTGGGGGGGGAGATATACTGATATATTGTTCGTGAGACTGAGAAATAGTGTAAACACTTCAGAAAGCAGTATGGAGACTGTTCAAAAAACTAGGAATGGAACCACAGTAGGACCTAGCCATCCCAATCCTTGGTATTTATCCAAAAGAACTAAAATCGGCAATACAGCCACTTCAATGTTTATAGCAGCACAATTTACAGTAACCAAATTATGGGATCAGCCCAGATACCTCTCAATAGATGAACTGATCAAGAAAATGTGGTATAGGGGCTAGAGTGGTGGCTCAGCGGTTACAGCACTTGCCCAGCATGTGCAAGTAGGCAAGTTCAAACCCCAGCACCACGTACACAACCAAGTCTCAAAGCAATGAAAGCCATGTGAAAAACTAAATAAAAATTGATTCTCTCTGTCTCTCTCTCTCTCACAGTCCCCTCTTCCTTTAAAAAACAAAAAGAAGAAGAAGAAAGAAAATGTGGTATATAAATACACAATGGATTTTTACTCAGCCATAAGAAGAATGAAATAATAATGGCATTTGCCAATCAATGGATGGAAACTGAAAATACCATGCTAAGTGAAATAAGCCAAACTTAAAAAATCAAGGGCTGAATGCTTTTCTCTCATGTGGAAGCTACAGCAAAACAGGGAAAGAAGGTGGGGGAGGTGGGGGGATAGGATATCATACATACTGAGGGAAGATCAGTGGAGTAGAAGGCCAGCAAGAGGGAAGGAGGAAAGATGGGAAAGAAGAGAAAATGTGGAATGAATTTAACAAAAATCATGCTATAAGCATATATAATGTACCAAGGAGAATTCTATCTTCATGCATATGCAGAAAAGTACAATAAAAAATAAATAAACAAGAGAAATAAATATCAGTAAAGTAGGAAGAGAATATTAAGAGGGAGAGGGAGAAAGAAGAAGGGAGGGAAAGTGGGGAGGATGCATGTGTGATTGCATATCTGATTTTATCAAAATGAACTCAACTGTTATTTATCACCACAAAGCTCTAAAAAAAAATAAATAAGTAAAAAGAATACCTTTACTGAGCTAGCCACTCACTAGCCAGAAAGAGTTCAGTAGAAACAAGGTATCCACTGCCCTTCCTGTCAAGCCAATTACAAGATAAAAGGAAAGTGACAATCTACCATGTAACTGAAATCTTCCACTTTCTTTTGCTTTTTTGGGAGGGAAGGGGGATGAAGGTGTTGCTGGGGATGAAACCCAGGGCCTTGCACATGCTAGTCATACACTCTACCATTAAACTTCATCCCATCCCTGAATATCTTTCTTTTTTCCAAAAAAGTTATATAATTGTAAAATGAAGTTAATAATAAAAAGTACAAAAGAAAAGTGAAAAGATACAGTACAATTTAATAATATACACCAAAATTTCACCATCCATTATGTGAATTCTCCTAGAAAAAAATGAATTAAACTGTAGGAACTTTTGAAATTCAAAAACATTCTTTTTCACTCTATTTTATTAAAAAAAGAAAAAGAATGAAAAATGTGAGTCAAGTTTTTAAGTTACATGTTTCATCACCTGATATGATATAATCAAGAAACATCAACTATGTTTTAGCTCCTCAGAAATCTCTAAGTTTGACAGGAGAAAACACCAGACAAATGCAATTTGGGGCTTATTTTACAAAGTGCATAGCCTATGCTCTACAGAAATGCCAGGCACATAAGTGACAAGGAAAAACAGAGGAACTGTCACAGACTGGAGATGAAAGAGACCTAACCACTAGATGCAACAATGGATCCTGAACTGGATTCAGGAACAGAGAAAGAACATTAGTGGAAAAACTGGAGAATTCTAATTGAACTCTATAGTTACAAGGACTGTACCATTATTAATTTCTTGTGTTTCTAACTATACATGGTTATATAAGCTATTAACATTAAAGTAAGTCAGAATGAGGACAGTATGAGGACTCTACTAGTATAGTTTCGACACTTCTGTAGGTCTAAAAATAGAGCGAACTAAGTTTCTAAAAATGGAAAATATTTTTTGCATATACACAATTCTGCAAACACCAGCTGTGAAGCACAAAGAAGTTAGAATTGCTATACTTCTATTCCTTATCAGATTCTGATAGATACCAACATACTCTCTACAGTCTTAATTTTATTTTTTAAAGACAGAAGGACAGTGAGAGAGCAAGAGAGAGAATCAGTTTTATTCAGTTTTTCATGTGGCCTTCGTTGCTTCAAAACTTCATTGTGTGCATGGTGCTGGGGTTCGAACTCACATACTCGCACATGCCGGTGTGCCACCACTCCAGCCCCTGCAGTCCTCATTTTAAATGGCTTCAATGGTCTTTGGTAGTTCTTTATCAACTATTTCTTTTTCCTACATTTATTTTCAATTATTTTTTATGTTCTTGTCAGCTATTTTTTTTTTCAAGAAAGGCTTACAAGTCCGATGCCCTCAAGTTGTAATACATATTAAAAGATTTATTTCTTGCCTCCTTTTGTGAGTTTGCTGGTGCTCCTATATGTTTTCTGGTGTGGAATGTATGCGTCCTTCGTCACATCTCCATTCACTGCTTGTGTGGATGGATTTTATTCTCATGTTTTTGCAGCTACTGCGGTGGTTATTTTCTCCAGTAAGACCAAGCACGAGGATTCTGTATTTTCTGAGTTCTTTAATATTTGGGAATGATTTACAATGTTTAGGTAAACACGCTGTACATGGATAATAGTTTTCTTCCCTTTAACACTTTGTAGATAGTGTTCTATTATTTTCTGGCAAACATATGGAAAAGAATGAAAACAGCCTCTTTGTTTTCTTTGTAATTTCCCTTTCTATATGCTTATTGAAGTCACTCTTTTATTGTTCAATTTCAGTAATTATCAAAGCTATATCTTGATGTATCCATGTGCCACTGTTGAATTTACTCACAGATAGGAATTAATTCTTATGAATTATTTTGCTTTGATATCATGGGGTTAAATTATCCTTAATGTCCTCTTATTTATCTAAGATCTGTTTGTCTTCCCCTCTAGAGTTAACCAGCCAAACTTTTTATGTCTTTAATTTTTATACCATCATTAGTGTATGTGCATGCACATGTGTATGATTGCATGCATGCGTGTGTGTGTGTGTGTGTGTGTGTGTGTGTGTCTAGGGAATGAACAGCTTAACTGAATCATGTAAATTTTTGTTTGAGGGAGCAGAGAAGTGAGATGACCCAGGGACTGCTCATTTGTTTTCTGATTTTTAAAAATATAAATTTTGGAATTTAGATAAAGCAAGGTACATTCCAAGCATTTATAAGTATGTCACTGTATATATTATAGTCATGTATATAAAAAATGTTCTTCATAGATAAAAGAATTATGCCACTGTATTTGGGTATTTTAGGAAAAATATAGGATCCAGAACAGAGGCAAGGCATTGGGGGACAGGAGGAGGCAGGTAGAGGGATGAGTGGTAGTGATATTAACCAAATTGTATTGCTGTATCATGTGCACCTATGACTATGTGACAACAAATCCCATCATTATGTACAATTATAATGTACTAATGAAAATAAATAAAAATTAAAAGGGAAAATATTCCTTACAAGTATTCATTTTCCTTAAGAATGTCATTTTTGGACTGGAGTGGTGGCTCAATGATAAGAGCACTTGCCTGGCATTCTTGAGGATCTGGGTTCAAACCCCAGCACAACATACACAAAAAAGTGTTGGGAAAGAAATAAAACAGAAGAATATCATTTTCATCTAAGGCTATCTTGAGGTACTGGTCCTTTCCGCTGACTTCTATGGCACTCTGTAAGATGAGACATGTTGGTCATTTCTTCTCCACTTAAAGAGAACTCTGGTGGTTGGAAATTACTTCTGCTCTTAGGGCTTTCCATTTATTTTTCCTTGGCTGCTTTGATTCTTCCTTAATTTATAATCTCCAAATTGTGGATTATCATTGAGAAGTTCTAATATTATTTTTATTTTTTTTAAATCAGTGCATGCATATTTATATAGAATGGTGGGTATCATAGCATATTTATCATTGCTTACAACATTTTTTTAAGGAAAGAGGGAGAGAAAGAGAGAGAGAATCAATTTTATTTAGTTTTTCATTTGGCTTTTGTTGCTCCAACACTCTGTTGTGTACATGGTGGTGGGGTTCAAACCCATGTCCTAGGGTATGCCCGGCAGGGGTCATAACTTCTGAGCCCTTGCTCCAGCCCTTTACAACATGTTTTATCAAAATCATTGCCTACTACCTCCCATTACCCTCCCTACCACCTTCCCCTGATCCTCTTCCTCTACATTAACAGTCTTCCTTGTATATTCAGAATATCTTCTCACCCCCTTACTCTAGCTTGCGCAAGACATAATACATGCAAAACATGCAATACTTGTTGAATTTTGTTTATTTTGCTTAAAGTAATCCTCTCCAGTTCCATTCATTTTCCTGCAAATTACAAAAATCTCATTATTTTTTACAGCTGAATAAAACTCCTATGTATATATGCTCCATTTTCTCTATATATTCATCTGTCAATGGACACCTAGGCTGATTCCATAAATTGGCTTTTGTGAATTGTGCTATGCTGACCATGGGTATGTATGTGACACAAAACCATGCTGCTTTAATTTTTTGAGTAAATACCAACAGATGCCGTACCTGGGTCATACAGTAATTTAATTTTTAACTTTTTGAGGACTCTCCAAACTGATTTTTTCACAGTAATTGTATTAATTTACATCCCCATGAACAATGTATAAGAGTTCCTTTCTCTCTACAATCTCACCAGCATTAATTATTATTTATATTCTTGATGCTTGTCATTCTAACTGGGATGACTAAAATTTCAGTTAGTTTTGATTTGCAATTTCTTGATTGCTCAGGATGTTGAACACTTCCTACATTTGTTGGCAATTTGCCTCTTTTTTTGAAATATTTGTTTAGTTAATTTGCCCAGTTATTAATTGGGTTGTTATTTGGTGTTAAGTTTTTTGAATTATTTATATATCTTGAATATTCATCCTATGTTGGAAGAGTACCTGGCAAAGATTTTCTCCCACTCTACATGCAGACTATTCTGGGTCTTTTGTCCTCCCTTATGGAATTTAAGATTTTTTTCTAGTTCTATGAAGAATTCCATTGCATTGAATCTGTAAAGTTGGTAAAATGACCATTTTAACAATATTATTTTGGGGGGCTGGAGTGGTTGCTTACTGGTTACAGCACTTGCCTGGCATGTGAAAGGATGCGGGTTCAAACCCCAACACATACACAATGAAGTGCTGGAGAAATGAAAGCCACATGAAAAACTAAATAAAATTGATTCTCTCTCACACACACACTGTCCCTTTCCCTTTAAAAAAATATTATGTCTGCATATCTATGAACATAGGAGGTCTTTCCATTTTCTAGTGTCATCTTTAATTTCTTTAATTTCTTTATTTCCTTTTAAAAATTTCCTTTTAAAAGTCTTTTTCCTTTTTGGTTATATTTATTCCTACTTTTTTAAGTATTTCTTTCTCTTATTTTCTTTCTTTTTTCTTTCTTTCTTTCCCTCTTTATCAGCTATTGTAAATGGAATTATTTTCCCGATTTCTTTTTTACCAGAGTCATTATTGGTATATTAAAAGCTATTGATTTTTATATTGTTTTCTCTACTGCTGCTTTGTCGAATTTGTTTATCAGCTCTAGAATCTTCTGACAGAAGTTCTAGGGCCCTCTAGGACCCAAAATATAGGACTATGTTACTGGCAAACAGAGTTAATATGACTTCTTTTCCTGCTTGTGATTCTTTTGTTTCTTTCTCTTATCTAATTGCTATGACCAAAATTGTGTTATATTTCAAATTATAATATTGAAAAGGAGGGATGAGAATGGACATTATTGTCACATTCCTTTTTTAGACAGAAATGCTTTCAATTTTTCCACATTCAATGATGATGGCTTTGGTTTGTTGTATATAATCTTTATTATGTTAAGTTACTTCTACCTCTGGATTCTTCAGGATTTTTATCATGATGTAGTGGTGAATTTTGTGAAAGTTTGCTCTGCATTTATTGAGATGATCATGTTGTTCTGTTTATGTGGTGTGATGCACTTACTTTCACATGTTGAACCAATCTTGCATATATGAAACGAAAGCAATTTGATCATGATGTCTGATCTTTGTTGATGTGATGATGAATTCAGTTTGCAGGTATTGGGCTAAGGATTTCTGCATCTATGCATCCATGTTTGTTATGAAGTATTCCCCAAAAGCTCTTGTGTGAGACAATGCAAGAAAGTTTAGAGGTAAAATGATTGGGTTATAAAAAGCTTAACCTAATTAGTGCATTAATCTGCTGATAAGGATTAATTGAGCAGTAACTATAGGAAGGTAGAGTCTGTGGTTGGAGGAAGTGGATCACTAGGGGCATGACTTTTGGTTTATATTTTTTTTCCATGGCGAAAGGAACTCTCTTTTGCTTCCTGGTGCCATGTTCCCAATTGCTTTCCTTCCCTACACCCTTCCACCACGATGTTCTGCCTCACCTTAGGCACAGAAAAATAAAGTAAGCTATCTGTAGGCTAATGCCTCAGAAACTTTGAGCCTCCAAACAAACGTTTCCTTCTCTAATTGTTATTGTTAGATCCTTTGTTCTCAGCAGCTAAAGTGCTGACTAAAACAATGTTCATCAAGGATATTGGTCTGTATGGAATCATCTTTCCTTGATGGGTCTTTATACAATTTTGGTATCAGAGTAATATTGGCTTCTTAGAATGAGTTTGCAAAGATCTCCTTCCTTTCACTTTCACGGAATAATTAGAGGAGCACTGATGTTAGTACTTCTTTACAGATCTGGTAAAATTAAGTTATTTATCCATCTGGGGCTAGGCTTTTTTTATTGGGAGGCTTTTATTTCTTTTTCAATCTCATTTCTTGTTATTTTTCTGTTCAGATTACCTATTTCCTCCTGCTTAAGCTTTGGTCAGTCACATGTGTCTGGAAATTTATCTCTTTCATCCAGGTATTTCAATTTACTGGAATGTAAGTTTTCAAAATAGTACCAAATGATTCTCAGTGTTTCAGTGGTGTCTTTTGTAATATCCCCTTGTCATCCCTAATTTCATTAATTTTTTTCTCTTTCTGTGGTGTGTCTAAGGGTTTGTTAATTTATCTGTTAAACAATTCTTTGTTTCATTGTTCCTGAGTATTTGTTTTTTAATTCTCTATTTTATTATGTCAGCTCCATCATCATTTCTTTTCTCCCACTGGTTTTGGAGTGCTCTTTTAAGGGCTTGAGGTGCATCATTAGGTTAGAGATATCTCTGATTATTTTTAATGTGGGCATGCATAGCTTCAAATTTCCCTCAATACTGTATTCACTGTATCCCACAGATTCTGGTATGCTGCGGGGTTTTTATGTTTGATTATAAGAATTTTATAATCCCCCCAATTTCTTCAGTGACCCACTTACCATTCAAAACTGTATGGTTTAATTCCCATGTATTTGCATAGTTTCTGCAGTTTTTCTTGCAGTTCATTTCTATTTTCATTCCATTATCATCTGAAATGGTGCAAGAGATCATTTTATTTTTTTGTATTTGCCAAGACTTCCTTTGCATCCTAATATATGATCAGTTTTAGAGAACTTTCCATGAGTGGCTGAAAAGAAAGTGTATTCAGTTGTAGTTGTATGAAATATTCTGCAGATGTCCATTAAGCCCATTTGATCTACAGTAGGATTAAATCTGTTGAGTCTTTGTTGATTTTCTGTCTTGGTGATCTATCTCTTGGTGAGAATGGTATGTTGAAGTCCCACATCATTATTGTTAGGGCCTATCTGTCCCTTTATAACAAGTGATATTTATTTTACGAAATTATTTGCATCAATATTCATGGCAAAAATATTTAAAAGCATTACTTCTATTGTTAGAGTTTTCCCTTTACCACTGTGTAATGACCTTCTTTGTCTCTTCTCAGTGATTTTGGCTTGAAGTCAGCTTTTTTGGGGTGTGTGGGCAGCTAATCTTGCTTGCTTTTGGATTTCATTTCCATGGTATATAATTTTCAAGCACTTCACTTTCAATCTGTGGATATCTTTGGCTTTCAATTATTTTTCCTTGGAGACAAAATACAGTCAGGTCTTGTGTTTTAATTCAATTTGCCAGTTTATGTCTTTTTTTATGTTGGATTTTTTTTCCAACGTTGACATTTTATTGATTTCTTTTTTCAATTTTTTTATTTGTTATTTATTAGATGATATAGAGTTACAATTGAGGGGAAAACATTATCAAATATTCCAGAACAAATGAATATATACTTAGTTATCTAGGGCTAATGCCATGTCATGGATGCCCAGCTTGGGTTCCCCATGTTGCTGTTTCCCCCAGAAGAACCACTGAGTTAAATGGATATCTCATGGAGGTCAGACATCACTTTCTGCGATGATTCCCCTATATTCGGTTCCTCCAGTCTCCTAGTGATTTTCCTAAGCCCTCCCCTCACCCTGTCCCCCAGCATACACCTCGAAGTATCCTAGGGAGTCATCTCCCTGTTGCGAAAAGAATCATACAATTTGAAGTTGGAGTCATCTCCCTGTTGCGAAAAGAATCATACAATTTGAAGTTATTATTAGCTTAGACGTCTAACATACTGTTTCCCGAAGTGTTCTAGCTTCCACAGATGACAGAAACCATTAAGCCCTTGAGTCTCTGAGATTGGGATACTTCACTTTGCATAATTCTTTCCATCTCCATCCATTTGGTCTCAAAAGCCATAATATCGTCTTCTCTAATGGCTGAGTAGTATTCCATTGAGTATATATACCAAAGTTTTTGTATCTACTCATCTAGTGAAGGAAATCTGGGTTGGTTCCATAATCTAGCTATAGTAAATTGAGCTGCTATAAACACTGATGAAGCCACATCACTATGATATGCTGATTCTAACTCTTTTGGGAAAATACCCAGGAGTGGGATAGGTGGGTCATAAGGTGGTTCCATCCTTAATTTTTAAGGATTCTCCACTCTGCTTTCCAGAGTGGCTGAACCAGATTGCAGTCCCACCAGCAGTGTGACAGTGTTCCTCTTTTCCCACATCCCCTCCAGCATCTGTCATTGTTTGTATTTTTCATTTTTGCCACTCTAACAGGATTAGGGTGGTATCTCATTGAAGTTTTGATTTGCATTTCCCTTATAGCTAATGACGTAGAGCATTTTCTCATCTACTTATGGGCTTTCTGGACTTCCACTGGGGAGAAGTTTCTTTTAAGATCCGTAGCCCATTTATTGATTGGATTATTTGTGAGTTTGGTGTTTAGTTTCTTTAGTTGCTTGTATTCAGGATATTAGCCCTCTGTCTGAGGTGTAGCAGGCAAAGGATTTCTCCCGCTCTGGAGGTTCTCTCTTGTAGCTCTTGACTAGATCTTTAGCTGTGCAAAAACTTTTTAGTTTAATTGCATCCCATTCATTTATTCTTGACTTTACTGCTTGAGCCATGGAAATTTTGTAGAGGAAGGTGCTGCCTACTCCTATGTCCTGTAGTGTTGACCCTACTTCTTTTTCTAGTAATTTTAAAGTTGTTGGCTTAATATCCAGATCTTTGAAACATTTTGATTTAATTTTTGTGCAGGGTGAAATATAAGGATTCAACTTCAGTTGTCTACACATTTTTGTTCTCAATTTCATTGCTTTCAGCTCTGATTTTGGTAATTTCCAGTCTTCTGTTAGTTTTGGGGTTGGATTGTTCCTCTGTAGTCTCTTGAGTTGGAGCAAAAGGCAATTTATCTGGCCTCTTTCTAGATTTTTGATGCATGCACTCAGTGCTATAAATTTACCTCTTAAGAATGCCTTCATACTGTCACAAAGATTTTGGTATGTTGTTTCCTCATTCTCGTTCAATTCCAAAAACTTCATAATCTCTGTTCTCATTTCCTCTTTTACCCATCCTTCGTTTAAGAGGTAATTATTCAATTTCCAAGTATTTGAATAGTTTCTATTGTTTCTCCTGTTGTTGATTGCTAAGATCATAGCACTACGATCTGACAGAATACATGGGATTATATCCACTTTTTTATATTTGTTAAGATTATTTCAGTGAACGAGGATGTGGTCTATTTTAGAGAAGGATTCATGAGCCACTGAGAAGAAGGTAAATTCAGCTGTCTTAGGATGGAATGTTCTGTAGATGTCTGTTAAGCCCGATTGATTAATAGAGTTTTTCAGATTGGAGATGTCTTTATTGATTTTTTGCTTTGATGATCTTTCTAGAGTTGATAATGGTGTGTTGAATTCCCCCAGGATTACTGTATTGAGATCAATGAGGGGATTAATGTCCTTAAGTATTTTTTCCATGTATTCGGGGGGGTTGTAATTGGGGGTGTAAACGTTGATTATCATTATATCTTCTTGGTGAACTGTCCCTTTTAATATGATAAAGCGACCCTCTTTGTCCTTTCTGACTAGTTTTAGCTGGAAATTAATTTTGTCAGAAATTAGAATCGCTATACAAAGTTTGCTTTTTTGGGTCACAGGCCTGGTAGACGTTTTGCCATCCTTTCACGTTCAGCTTGTGTCTATTTTTGAGTGTCAAATGTGTCTCTTGCAGGCAATACATTGTTGGATTTTGTTTCTTGATCCAGTGGGTCAGTCTGTGTCTTTTTTTTTTCTTTTTTTTATTATCTTTTTTTTTAACAACCTTACAAGATTTTAACAATATAAAATGTGCATATATTCTGGATATTGCAATTATCCCCAAGAGTGCCCCCCCCAATTACCCTCCCTTATCCCACCCTTCCCCTTCCCACTATAACTCTAAAAAAAGTATTAGATTGTAAAGCATTACATCTTATCTGGAATTAACTCATGCTACTAGACCAACTTTTTCATTGTCCAGGGTCTAGTCCCCACCTCCACAGATGAGTGGCGATAATCGACCCTTAGATCTCTGGGTTAAGCTGATTTTACTCATCATGATCTCTTCAATAGCCATCCATTTACCTTCGAAGGCTGCAATATCATTGTTTCTAATTGCTGTGTAATATTCCATGGTATAAATGTACCACAGTTTTTGGATCCATTCTTCCAGTGAGGGACATCGGGTTGTTTCCATAGCCTAGCAATAGTAAATTGTGCTGCTATGAACATCGATATTGCTGTGTCACTGTAATGTGCTGATTCTAAGTCCCCTGGAAAGATACCCAG